>WACJ01000353.1:0-311408 GCA_008973525.1 Stenopsyche tienmushanensis
TTCTAAAAAAACCTTTAGTTATTTAACTCAATGAATACTTACAGGCTTCAGAGGAATAAAGCGAGGAGTTCCGCCAGCCATCTTAACCATTGGCTCGTAACAATCAAAAAATGGTTCAATAATAATGACTTCATCGCCTTTGTCTACATGTCCTGTAAATATTAAGCACAGATATTAATATCAGATTGAAATAAAATAATCTGTTAAAGCAGCGGTTCTTAAACTAGAGTACACGGAGCCCTGGGGGTTTGCAAAGCCATTACTGAGGGTCCGTAAAAATTTAAAAACGTAAAATTATCATGCAATACAATTAATTGTAATTACCTAAAATCGTAGAAAACAATGCTTCATAAGCACCAGCTGTGACGAGAACTTCAGTGTTGGCATTGATCTCCCGGTTTATTAGTTTTGAATATAATTTTGCCAATGCATTGACTAATCGAGGATGTCCCTGAAAAAATAAAAACACTTGAGAATGAGACGTTGAATAGAAATAAAACAGCAATGAAAAGCATTAATAACTGCAATAAATTTTATCATTTGATTGTTCATATTATAGAATCTTAACACTCAGGTACAGGGAAACTTTGGTCATTCTGTAATTCATTAGAATGTTCTTCCCGTATGTAATGTGTTAAAATCTACTCTTAACGCTTCATAATTATTTAATATATAAAACTGTAGATTTAAACATGTTTTAATTTTCCTATTGTACCTTTTTATTTTTAACTGAATGTTGAATTAAAACATTTAAATTCACAAGAAACCTTGACATTTCATTATGCATTTTGATAATTTTTTTCCACCGCGTTTATTATGGGTGAGATTTGACAAAATTGATTGAAATTAGTATCTCGTCTTGATTTTAATGAGTTCAAAGGACACCGAGAATACTGAAAGTGAAGATATATTCATTATCTATTGTAGATAAGACGAAGAAGAAGTTCGGTTAGTTGGTTTTGAATACATCCATTAGAATTATTATAGAACGTATTAATAACAGAAAAATTCTTACAAATCCTCTCGTATATTGATTGAGCAATACATTTGGTCCAACTGCAGTTTCCGCTAAGGCTTTGCAGACAGCCTCCGGAGCAGCAAAGTCCGGAAAGCCTTGTCCTAAATTCAGTGGCTTATATTCTAGCGCTAACTGAATATATTCAACCCTTAAAACATTCAAATTACAAAAAAAAATATTATTCAATCCACTCACATTTAAATCGAAAAATTATAATATTTTATTTGCATAATAAACTGAGGATAAAACATATTAATTGAGATATGAAGTTAAAATTATTAATATGTTATCTAATAGCTTAAAACGAAAACGTTATCTTACAAGCTACGTTTGTTTTTCTTAAAAATTGGCAATTCAAATGCGCAAATAATAAAGTATTACACAATTTTCATATCAGTTGATTTAATAGCAACATGTGACCGATGGTATAATATATAGTAAAAATATTACATTTCAGAGGTTATCTGGGAACCTTTAATCGAAAACAATTCTATTTTTGACGGCAGTTATTCTATGGGAATAGATAAAAATTGTTTCGGTTCAGAGCATACTAAAAACACATGGATAAATATAATACGTCATTTAATGAATTTGGAAAAAATGTATCTTACCAAACGCTCTTTTCTCCATCTCCGTAACGCTTGGGCAGGGCAAACTTATTCGCGTTCATATTTGAGGTAGCTGCGGTGGCAAAAATGGATCGATTCAAAGCCGATACTGTTTCACTCAGTCTAGCCGCTTTTTTTATTTGATTAACACAACTAAACATCTGAAATTAATCAAAAAATTTGCAATTAAATAACGACTTATTCAAAGATACGTTTCGATGAGAAATTTTTATTATGGGAAATTACAAAAGCAAATTGCTGCCGAGTGTTCTGCATGTAAATTAGATTTTTAATGAAATGCAAATTTGCACAGCTGCATTTTAATTTAGAGATGTTTTTGTTAAATGATGAATGAGTTTATCCGGATTATTATTCGCATTACACTTAACATTATAAATATGGAAAACCGTTACTTATTGTGACCTCGGCGAGTGCGGATTAATTCTATGATAATTTTTTCGGAATTTTTGTCACATCTGACAATTATTTTTCAATGCAGCATCAAATAATGAATGAATATTATATGCCTCGTGATTAACGTGTGAAGTCCTGTATTATATATCTGATAAAATTATAACAATTTCACGCTTCCCGATAACTAGTATAATTCAAACTAAACTAATATTAGTTTATAAATCATTTAGTTTGAGTTCCGAGCATTTTGTTATATTTCTAAACATATGTTAGACATTTCTAATGTATAAAACATATAATTTTATAACAAACAGACATTATCAGCGCTGACCGGCAAGAGAAATGATATCTGTTATGTTAGATACGAGTCGAAACTACGTCATTAAAGTCTATCAGAAGAAAATTGATTTAATTGAAGGGTGAAGCTAAATTCTAAGTGTCAAAACAGAGCACAAACGAATACATCGCAAAGAAATTTGGATGTTAAATTAGCGAAAAGAGCGAATAAAAGCCACCTTTATAAACAGCCGCCGATGCCGGTATGTAATGCAAAAATGACATGACGTTAAAGGTCACGAGGACAACTTACACATTCAACTTCTCTCCTCCTGAACTCGACACCGACTGGACCGTTAGACCGGTTAGAATAACGCCGAGACTCGTGTATATTTTATTGCGTCCATATAAATACCGTTTTTTTTTTTTTAAATAAATTTAAATACGAATTTAAAAAAATTAAGCCTAAATATTTGCAAATCTCGTGAATAGCTTTTAGATAGTCTAAATTTTCGTTTTTCTAAAATAAATTTTAAATTTATAATAATATGTATAATTGCAATTAAAAATATCAGGTTGCTCAAATTAAATTAAAACAATTGTAAAAAATTAAATTAGCGCAACTATTACTACCACCACTACAAAACAGAGTTTGCATTTTTGAAAATATTAGTTCATAGTTTAATTTATTTTCATATTAGCTGGAATTTATTTTTAGGGTGTTTTTTTAAAGCTTTTTCAAAAATATTTGTGTAATTTTTATTTTTTAATATGGCAACACACGTGATCGCAAACTGACATTTGTGCATCTGTCAAATTGACACGTGCGCCATGGAACCGGCGTCCGCTCGGGTGCGCGCCCTCGGCGCTGCGCTGACAGAAGCGCTCGCAGCAGCGGAAGCGGGAGCCACTCCCGAAGCAGTCAGATCGGTCCTAAAGCGCGCCGCCGCCCGTCAGAAATTGGCGGAACTGCCACGGCTCACCGAATTGATCGCGGCGATCCCCCTTCACGCCAGGGACACCCTAGTGCCGATGCTGAGGGCGAAACCCGTCCGAACCGCATCCGGCATCGCCGTCGTCGCCGTCATGTGCAAACCGCATCGCTGTCCCCATATCAACATGACCGGTAACATCTGCGTCTATTGTCCCGGAGGTCCCGACTCCGATTTCGAATACTCCACACAGAGCTACACCGGCTACGAACCGACCTCCATGAGAGCCATCAGGGCGAGATACGACCCCTATCTGCAGACGAGGCACAGAGTCGAACAGCTCCGTCAGCTCGGACACAGCGTAGACAAGGTCGAATTCATAGTGATGGGAGGCACTTTCATGTGCCTGTCGGAAGAATACAGAGACTACTTCATAATGTAATCATAATCATAAAATTGATCGAATTTTGCTCGCTCAACTCGTGACTTACAAATTTTCTTTCGTATCTACTAGGAATCTCCACGATGCCCTCACAGGACACAAATCGTCAAGCGTCCAAGAAGCCGTAAAATATTCCGAGAAATCTAAAATCAAATGCATCGGGATCACAATCGAAACTAGACCCGACTACTGCCTGAAGAGACACCTCTCAGATATGCTCGGATATGGATGCACCAGGTTACTTTCTCAAATAGAATATTCACAGTAATAAAATTAATTAAACAATTCTCATCTATCACTAGGAGGCTAAATCTTCAATATCGCAATTCTTTAAATGTGTAAAGAAATACTGGTAAAATTGTTGACGGTATAATGTGTTAATTCCAAGAAAAAAAATCTCAGAATATGAAATTTTAAAAAAATTGAAGGATTACCTGAAACAACCTTACGGTGCCTGCTTTCTTCATTGCTAAAAAAGACATCGAGGCGACGAGATGCTCTATTTTGAAAGCGGCATATGTCGATTTACGACAGATATAACCTCTTGAAAAGAGTACAATTTATCTCTTATAAGCAACATCCTCTCAGCAACAGCTCGAAAAAGGAAAGAAAAACAATTAAATTCTCTAGTATATCATTTATTTACCCTTTAGATACTTGATGATGATCACAATACTCCATATAAGGTGGAGAATAGTTTGTGTACCAAAAGGATGCAGCCCAATTTATTCAAAACTTACCTCTAATGAAATTCCACAGATTACAATACAAGCTTTAGTTTGCTCCATATTACAAAATAGTTTTTTGATTTGTTTTGCAGGCTAGAAATTGGGGTACAATCTGTCTATGAAGACATAGCGAGGGACACAAATCGAGGACACACGGTCAGGGCCGTCTCGGAGAGCTTCCACATGGCGAAAGACGCTGGGTTCAAAGTAGGCACTCCCATAAAGTTGCAAAGATTGACCTAAGAATAAGTTTTTCTACAATGTATCTTTTGATACGTTTGCAGGTAGTAGCACACATGATGCCCGATTTACCGAATGTCGACTTTGAACGGGATGTAGAGCAGTTTGTTGAGTTTTTTGAAAATCCAGCATTCCGAGCAGACGGTCTTAAAATATATCCGACGCTCGTCATCCGCGGTACCGGACTCTACGAACTCTGGAAAACCGGACGTTATAAAAGCTATCCTCCTTCCACCCTCGTCGACTTAATCGCTAGAATTTTGGCCCTCGTCCCTCCATGGACTCGAGTATACAGGTAATGGAAACATGTTATCGTTGAGTGCCAGATTGATTTTTTAAACAGTTTCTTGATTCAGATGATGATATTTTCAGAGTGCAGCGAGATATTCCAATGCCATTGGTCAGTTCTGGAGTTGAACACGGCAATCTTCGCGAGCTGGCGTTGGCCAGAATGAAAGATTTTGGTGTCGATTGCCGCGATGTCAGAACCAGAGAAGTCGGAATTCAAGAGATACACAATAAAATACGGCCTTATGAAGTATGAATGGATTACCTGAATCGATTTGTGATCATAAGTTAAAATTAAAACTTGGCATCTAAATTCCAAGAGATTAAAAGCATTGCTTTAAATTTGTTTATTTTTTAGATTGAACTGATCAGACGAGATTATGTCGCTAATGGCGGTTGGGAAACTTTTCTTGCTTATGAGGATCCACAACAGGACATATTGGTGGGCCTTCTGAGGTTGAGAAAGTGCTCGCAGGAAACTTATCGACCTGAATTAAAACCAACGCCCAAATCTGACTTCCACCAGTGCAGCATAGTTCGAGAGCTTCACGTCTATGGCAGCGTTGTGCCTGTAATACTATATTTATAAACATCCTTTTAGTCATCGTAATATAATTTTACAAAATTATATTTAATACATTATAGGTGAATGCTCGAGACCCTTCTAAATTTCAACATCAAGGTTTCGGAATGTTGCTCATGGAGGAAGCAGAAAGAATTGCAAAAGAAGAACATGGCTCTGATAAAATTGCAGTTATATCGGGAGTTGGAACTAGAAATTATTATGCTAAAATAGGATATCATTTGGAGGGACCTTATATGGTTAAATCCTTGTCGTAGTATTAGGGATTTGAATTATATTTTAATCCTACTGCTGCGTAGATCTATATTCATATTATATAACTATATATTTGTATATATATTATTTAAATAATGTCATTTAAATATCAAACTGTAAATATATAGAAAGATAAACAAAGCAAATTGAACATTGTTATGTCCAAAGTATGTTTATTTTTTTGTTTTATCAGCAAATACAGATATTATCAAATGTTGAGTGTCTCATCTTGTACTTGACTCGAATAAAATCTTGCAGCTAACAAAGAATTTGATGCATATTGTAACATTTGTAATATTTATTCGATCTGCAATATTTGTTGAAATAAGATCTGCAAATAAATTCTGAACTATCAAGAAACCTTGAGTTGTTTATTTAATATAATATATTTATCTAATACGATTAGAACTAAAATACCAATTTAATTTGTTGATCATTTCTAAATTCACACATAAAATAAGCATGATTAATTATGAGAAAAATCATAAAAATGATTACAAGTAATAGGAAATTGAAACTACTGTCAAAATGCCATTTTTTGTTCTAGAACACCAAGAAAAATCATTTTAATTCACAGTGGGATAAAAAAATCTAATTTAAAAAAATATGCATGCGTTTTAAATTAAAAAATAATAATTCAATTAAAATAAATGTTTAGCCCCATTGAAAATATATTTTATTCAGTTAGATATTTTACCCAATATTTAGCATGGTAATTAATATTTCTTTCTTCATAAAAATATTATTCTTGTAAATATTAGCGACGAAAAGATTTATGCCTTTTTTCTGGACATGGTCGTGTAATTTCGTGCTATCGACCAAATAAAAGACAGTGCCGGTATGAATTGTAGGCAAATCGTGATAGTCGAGCGAAGATGTCGTCGAGTGCGGCTGATATCAAATTTAGTCCGCCCGTTTATATGCAGAGATACTGCTCAGCCGTCGATATAATCGATGATCCACGATGGGAAGGCAAAATCAACAAGGTACTCTTACAAATATTTATATCTTCATAGAATATGTAATGTAAAATTACATATTCTATGAAGATATGCTTAATTTTATTTAAAAATGGTTTTAATTATGCCACGCTTTTTGACTTTTACTTAACAAGGCTGTAATATTGTTTCACAGGTCGCCGACATCGGTTGTTCTAATATGAAATTTTTCAAAACTCTTAATAGAGTAAAAACAGTAACTACGATACTGGAAGTCGACGTTGACAGAAAACTATTAGATGAATATTTATGTGTCGTTGAGCCGAGCAATTACGACTACTTCAATCTACGATCTTGTCCACTGGAAATTTTTGTAAGCTAATTTACTTTATTTACTAAGGATCTTGTTGACTTTTAGTCTGGCAAATTATAACCAATTAGGCTTAAATGTCCAAACAATTCATATTTCCCAATTTTATTTTGTTAAATAAATGATCACACAAATTACTTTTAGTTGTGACATTATCGTAACAAAATTTCATTAAATTAATTTGTAATCCGGTTATTATGTTCTTCAAATTTGATTTCATAATCAAGGTATATTTCCCAACCAATTGAGACAAATAATACTTTAGATTTCCTAACTCTTGTGTAATGAGCTAAAATGTTATACGTTTACATAATTCGTAAATCGATCGTGTCGTTAATTATATTGCAGTTCTCGTTTCTTTGTTTCTCACCGGTAGAAAAAAATTATAGGTTCACACTGACTTGGCAGAAATATTATCTTTAAATTTTTCTTGTGGATTATAACATAGGACAGTGGACCGGGGGTCCGCGAAGATATATAAAAACATTTATCTATACTTGAACACGATATTTTCATGGAACTATTTACAAAAAACATCGATTTTGACCAAGAAATGTTTGTTTGTTTGAAGAATTAAGTCACATGGGTTGGAATGGGGTCCGCGGTGCAAAGTATGTTAAAAATGAGTTCTCATGGACAAACAATAGTAGATGTAGACTTCGAGTTCGTTCTCAAAACGTGTTGAACAGGTGTCATTTAAAAGTCATTATAAAAAGACATTTAGTTAAGTTGTTATTTATCGTGAGATTGTGAGTGTCATTATTAAAAGACGTGATGATGGCACAACTCACCCAACTAAATGCGTCTTAACTGCTACTGATTCATTTCAATCAAATAGATTGGATTGAACCACAAATTGATTAATTTTTACTTACACTTTAAGAATATTGTAATGTTTATAATTTTCTTCTGACAATTAATGTTTTAATTATTTCAAGGTTCTGGAAGGAAGTGTAGCTTCCAAAGACCATAATTTGATAGGCTGTGATGCAGTCGTTGGTATTGAATTGATTGAACACCTCGACGATGACGTTTTAGAGATGTTGCCGGAAACGATTTTTGGTTACATCGAACCAAAGCTCGCAATTCTTACTACACCAAATGTCGAATTTAACGTTATGTTCCCACTTTTAAAAGACGGAGGGTTTAGACATCATGATCATCGCTTCGAATGGAACAGGGAGGAGTTCCAAAACTGGTATAGTATATTTATTGAATATATTCTTATATATCATCGTCATGGTGAAGTTATGGTCCATATCACACGTATCATACATTCACCTCATACGCTAGATATTAACCTTATCGAACCGGGAATCGTGAGACAGACGGGTGTCTCGCGTCTTATACACTCTTGCATCGAAGTCGTGGTGTAAAAGTACCCCTACACGTTTAAACATTTTAAATACATTTTTAATTTTTTTATAAAAAATCATAAATGTTCGTACTTATAGGCAAAAATAGCTAAACAACAGTAACCATGCAAGTAGGATATTAAGATATATTCCGAAGAAATGAACGAATATTGTGTGCAATAGCACAGTGTGAAAAGGTTAATAATAGCATGATCTCCTGAGTTTTATTTGTGAACACTCATCTAGCATTTGCAGATTCTCGATATGGAATTCTGATGATAGTGAAAAATGACTTAAGATGACTGTATTGGTTTTACTAAAAAGGGATTTCTAGAGCGGTATTTATATATAATCCCAAGAATATAATGATGCTATTTGCTTTATTTTAGGTGTCAAAAAATTGTGGAGAAGTATCCCAAATTCTCTGTGGAATTTCACGGTGTTGGCCCAGGACCGAGCGGTACTGAAAATCTAGGCTGTGTCTCTCAACTCGCTTTATTTATTAACAATTCATATCAAAAAAAAGAAAACATAATATGTTATAATATAGGTATATGATATTTAATTGTTGATTATCTATAAGCATTTTTTTTTACCTATTTCCCATTAGCTGCATGAAAATAAAAATAAGTTGTCGATCTCTATAAAATATATTGGGTGTGTGAATAAGTTCCTGCCGTTCCGACAGCATTTGAATTCCACACTGAAAAATTATACGAAAATTGATCAGAATTGAAATGCTGCTCAGCCAGACTATGAGTCATTGATCGGAAATGTGGTAATTAGTAAGAGCAATGTCGGAAGAGTACAGTGGATGGGGTATAATTTCCCATTTCGTCATTTCCAGGTAGGTTTTGAATACTGATGCGACATAGCATTGTCATGCTGCAAAATCATCTTATCGTGTTTTTGGGCATATTGTAGCCACTTTTTCTTCGATGTTAGGATCAAACACATCAATAGCTTTCGGTAGAGATCTCCCGTGACGGTCTGGTTGGGTTGGAGAAGCTCATAATACACTACACCCAGTTGATCCCAGGAACTTATTCACACACCTAATAAGCTATTTTTCCAATGTTATAATTCCATATTTACTTTTATTGTATCATTGAGTTTCTCATTATCATTTTTCTTCAAACTACTTCTAAAAAAAATTTATGTTTTCAGATAAAAGTAAAGTTAGAACGGTAAAGAGAGGGGAAGAAGAAATGGAAATGTTTGTAACTTTATAACTAATCTTCTATTTATATCCTATAATTTTGTGTAACTGCTATTTTGCTATTTATAATTAACACAACATTTAAACAATTTTAGATTGTCGTCTAAATACGGCACATTAGATTTATCTAAGGAGACTAGTGAAATAGCATTTTATAAAAGTGCTATATATATTGCAAAAAATGAAAATATATCTAATAATGACATGAATGTATGCACACACAAAGATAATTGCTTTTATAAGCTTGTTGCTAAAGTTGACTTTCCATATAGGGTACGTATGTGCATAACAATTTTAACCCTAGATCACCAATCATTACGTAACTTTTAATTTGCTTATTTAGAAAGGTACTGAGCGGGACAGGACTGTAGTCTGCAAGACTAATGATCAGCGATCTAGGGTTAAGTTGCATTGTATATACGATATATTTATCTAAATGTTTGTTTCATATCTCTTTTAGCTTGATAGAAGATCGCCTTCTAAAAAAATGTTTGATGCGATAATTTACAAAGCAAATAATTTAGCTATATATTATGATTGTGATTATTACAACGTGGCAGATAAATCATGGCATGTTCCCATTAAAGAAATATTGGCCACACTCAGTGAATTGAACATCAACGAAGAAATTGCCGAGTATGTTTTTATAAGTAAGCCCTTAAGGCCTGATTACCATGTTAACAGTAAATTAATAAATTAAATTATTATTGAATTAAACAATAAAACCTTACATCAAAACTTATTTAGATATATTAGGTAATTAAATACAATATTTATTTTTTTATAGACAAATCCTAGCCGAGCACGGAGTTACATTAGTTGACAACTGTGTTGTTTGTGATGATAAAAATTCCGATGATGAAAACGATGATTACCCAGATGATGATGATAATGATGGTGAGATCATCGCGCCTGATCAAAATTTATACCTAAATGAGGTAAAAAATGATATTAAACTATTAAAACGGAGGGTACATAAAATTTAAATTTAATACAGGGTCTTTCAATATAGACACTCAAAAATCGTCGGGTTGTTGCGACCACGTTGTTAACCTTTTAACTGCCAATGACTCATCAGCGCATACAAATTCGGTGCGTCGTTGGCAGTTAAAAGGTTAAAGCATTATCCGTCTAATTTGTGGTGAATTGTTTAGTAATGTCATGCAAATTTGGTCTGGTGGAATCATCGGTCGATACTTGTTCCAAAACAAAACTAGCATTGCCATAGTAGTCAACAACGAGCGCTACAGATCAATGATAAATACCTTTGTGTGTTCTAAACTGGACGATGTGGATACTGACAACATATGATTCCAAAAGGATGGCACTGCATGTCATGATGGATACATTTAAATGATGTTATATTCCATACTCAATGCCATAAAATATTATTTCGACACACGACTTATTTACTAACATTTAAAAATCGAGCGTCCTTATTTAAAAACCCTATATAATACAAATACGTATGAAAGACATGAATGTACGTTCGTTGAGTTCAAACCATGATAATTTTTGTACGTCAAGAACTACCTGTACACATAAAATCATTCAGCTTATAATTTTTTTTTCAGAACTGGGACGCCTTTACTTCTGAAGGTCCTGCATGGACAGACTGATATTATTTTTATGTATTTATGAATTAAGATTTTACTATACAGTTAAAAATGTTTATATTAAATTTATAACAACTAAGGATTGTGTATAATAAACGAACTATAACGTTCTAGATCGATAAACCCTCCTAATTTTTTGTATTTTATTTAATATTTGTTTAGTAAGTGTTGTTTCTTTGGTTAGATAGTTTTAATAAAGAATTTCTATAATTTTATGTGATATACACTTAAGCTAAATGTAATGCTTTATGCATCTTTTTTACTTTTGAAATGTAAATGCTTAATGAAATATTTTAATTGTAATCTAAAGATTATTTATTTATTATTGTTCTTTATAAAACTGCTTCAGTATTATTCTTATCTGCTGTAGTTGATGTATAGTGTAACATTTTAATTGCTGTACTGCAATGTTTTATATGAACAAAATAATGTTTAGAAAGCTGTAAATATTTTATATGCCTCGAAAAACTTCATAATGTAAAAAATATTTTAATACATAATTACAATATATATTTTTTTAAATACCCATGATATAATTTTTCTGATTTAGAATTAAAATTTAAACTACTCTGGCATAGTATTTTAAATTCTGTTCCGCTTTACTTTTCCCTACATGTTTAATATACTGAATTACCGAGTTGATGCTGGCGATGATAGGAGTATATCCCTCTTAAATCATCATCATCATAGTGCAGCCACTGACAGTCCACTACAGAACTATGGGCCCCTTCAATATTCATTCATAGGAAGGGGTTACATCCATTTCGTCTGTGTCATACATTCACCTCCTCATTCGCTCGATATTGAAGGTAGCATTACCACCGAGTTTTATTTCGAATGCTTACCCAACGAGTAATATCCCTCTTAAATATTGGATATAAATTATTTGCCAGAATTCTGATTGGACGGCTGTAGGTGCGTGTCAGCATCATTCAGTGTAGTATGCTCCTATGGCTTCCTATCAGAACCATTCGAGGTGTCAACAGGGGGATGCTCTCTCCTCACTACTTTTTAATATTGCATTGGAAGCAGTCATGAGGGATGCTGGCAGATCAAAGCACGCTGATCCATTGAAACGAAAAGATAATATACCTAGCCTTTGTATACAACATCGAGGTCGGAAGGGTCGAGGTCTTGGAATGAAAATACAGAATATATGACAGTAGATAAACTGTTCCTCCACAAGTGTCTATAATAAAAATATTGAAAACGTTTGTGATTTTAAAAATCAGGGTCCATCTTCACGGAGAACTTAATAACTGATTAAATAACCTCTAAGATTCAACATGGCAATCGCTACGTGAAATTATGGAGATGTACAGCGAAACGACGATTGCAACTTCGTTCGAACCCACATTGGGCAGGTCATGTAGCACGGATGTTGACTCACAGAGTCCCTTGTGCCTTATTAGATCCCAGACTGAGTGACAGTAGACTCATCGGAAGTCATCTGATTCAAATGGCACTGAGTATAATTGTGCATGTTGCATACTCCTCTGAATATGTTTACATTCTCGTTGAAGATGCCACTTCAAATGGTTCAAGGACAATGGACAAGTCTATGGGAATTCACACGTTCTATATAACAATTTCTCAGATGAGAATTTTTTTTTTGTTTGTTTGTTTTTTTTTTGTTGTTCTCTCAACTTGTGCTATTTTCTGCTCGTCCGTGAGATCGTTTACAGTTTGCATATTGCCAGGCTCGAAATGAAGCTCATTTTTCAGGATACGACGAATAGAACTGATAGACACAGAAATTGATAATTTTCCTGCGTTCTGTTTGGGGTTGTGCTCAATTCGATCTTTCACTTTTCGGATCCCTTCCGGTGACGTTGATGTTCGTTTTGGGCCACTGCCAGTGCCTTTGAAACGATTAATGGTACAATACACAAACATTTTATTCAATTTTGAATGTTCCAGTTCGCGAACGATTGCCGATTTGGATTTGCCAGTTAAATATAAACCGATCACACTCTTTCATTTAAAATCCATCACGAATATCTATTTGATGATAAAATGCAATCATTTTAACGTGTTCTAGACGATTTAATGCATTGATGTTTAACATAAAATAAGTTAGCTGTTATCAGCGATTTGACAGCTCCAATATATGAAATTAGTATCACTTTGCCTGACGACCGTTTAATAAAATATAAAGTATAATACCACTAAAATTAAGATCTAATGCTTAAATTTTACAGCGATGGGTTTTAAAAAGTCATATAGATAGTTTCAACATTTATTTGATAAAGTGGAAATAAATATCTTTCTCAGAAAATTATATTTTGTGCTATTATTATTAACAAACTCTTCCTCGATTATATTTGTAAATTAATTGAGATTTTTTTTACTTTATAAAAAGCATATTGCTTATAATAGAGCTTTTTTTTTAATCAATATTTTTATTTTTTTCTGAATATATTTTTTGTAGAAATGAACAAAAATTAATGAATATTTTTAAGACTATAAAATTTCATTGATTTATAAAAGAAAAAATATATATTATGAGTTTATATTTTTTTATAATATATTTGGGGTGGCATTAAAAAAATTGGTTTATGCACAAATTATTTGCACTTGAAACCTAAATTTTATTCACTTAAGATTGACAGATCTCGCTCGGCGTCGGGTCACTAGTGTGTCAGGTTGGATTATTTTTAAACTTATGAAATATATATTTTTTTAAATGATTTATGTTTATTGATATTTATTTTCATGCAACTATTGTATCGCTCGAATTACAATGAATAAATTGCACATTATATGCTGATATTTGTTTAAAGAAATTTTATTTTTGTGCTGATTGTCTTATAGGTGAATGCAAAATCTAATTCGTTGAGAACCACGATATTTTAAACGAGCAATATAACATTTTATGATTATAATAAACATTAACTTTGGATCATTGCTTATAATCAGTTTTAACATTAAAAATTACTTGTAAATTCTTACGGAATTTTATTTATACATATGTGCTTTTTCAACATCAGACATATTTTTCAATTTTATTTACCAGTTGCTTGATTTGAAATATGTTAATAACGTACTTATCACTTCATACATTCGTTCAAAAATCATCACAATAAAACAATAATCAATAAAATAATACTGAATTGTATATATTTGTTTTAATAAATAGGTATCAGGGTCTCCAATAAGTGGCTGTCCATGAAGATTTCAAACGTAAAAGACTTTTGTGGATAACAACAATTTAATAAAGATATCAAATCACATTTATAGTTATGTAAATGTAATAAATAATATAAAATGGTGCCAGTAACATTGGAGGGCTGTGTCCCTGTTTCGGAGGGGGGCGGAGCTCGAGGAGGTTCTATATCTTTAGCTATGCTTATAGATTTCATTGTTCAAAAAACATACCATGAGTTGACGGTCTTGGCTGATTTGTAAGTTGAACTAGATTTATATTTTATGTACGTCATTTTAAAATGATTTATTTAAATCTAACGATTATATATTTTAATATTTTAGATTGCCTGGCAAGACTGATATGGAAAGAAAAGTGGAGATTTACAAACTTTCTGCTAGGAGTCGACAATTGTTTGTTCGTTTATTAGCACTCGTCAAATGGGCAGGAAGTGCTTCCAAAGTTGACCGATCAGCTCATATAATGGCATTTTTAGACAAACAAGCAATGCTATTTGTAGATACTGCCGATATGCTAGCGAGAATGGCTCGAGAAACACTCGTACACGCTAGGTAGATTTTTGAAAATTTCCACATACTATTATTTATATTAGATTTAAAATTTCCTTTAAAATAGTACAATGTATTAAAAAACACTTATCTATTTATCATCATTTTTAATCATATTTGACCACTCAAAACATTAAGCTTTAACCGTTTCATGAGTACTCACGGAAATATCCGTTTTGACCTTCACTATTCAGAAAGGGCACTCTTGTGCATTGAAGCTCCGAGGCGGACAGAGGCAGAGAGAACTTAGCGCAGTTCGGGAGACTGAGACGGATAGCTTCTTCATATGCATCGCATGATTGTATAGATCGTTAAGCCCAAATTTATCGACTTATAATGATTTCGATTTCAAGTGTGTTATTTGTTTACGCAAAGAAACGACCGAATATTGTGTTATCGAGAGTGTTTATCTTCTCTGCGTCTTGAATGAGTCTTTGTTCAATTATCATTTCCTTCTAAAGGAGGAGCAAATGAATCGATTTTTTGTGCATTGTTTATGTAAAGAAATGACGTTGTCTTGTATTCACTATCAAGTGTTCATTTAGAATTGACTCTGCCTCGAATTGAAGATTGTCTTACGCTGATTAGGAGCTGACAGAAAGTAATCGGCGTAAAGCGATTATGACATCAACGACTTCATCGATTTTAAATTTGCTCACTAACGAAAAGGTTAATCTAAAACTGAAATCGCATTTATCTTGCTATATCATTACTAATACATTCGTGTGTAAATATGATAACGGTTATTTATTTATAATGATACAATTTTCAAATTAACGTTAATCCCAACTGATATTTCGAATCTCTTGTCGGGCTCATGGACGCAATATTACTTCGTCCAGTGCATGATATTGAGCCGTGCATTGCCGTTGCTTGTTTGGAAATTTGTTGCTGGTGTTTTAATTTTCGATAAAATTGGTAGCCGTGTTCTGGGCATGTTAGTGCCGTCATCTTTGCTGTTGATTGCGGAGTTTCTTCGTTTTTTGTTGTCGCTTCTCTCGCAATCCTAATGCTGAAATTTTCGACAGTTGCTCTTGTTTTTGTACTGGCAAAATTGATGCGGTGATACTATATCTATAATATTTATGGGTGTGCACACAACAACTCGCCAAAGTTTCATCGCAATCGGATAAATAGTATAGAAATGCATATGGAACAAACGCATTTTAGACATACACTATTTTGTGATTATCCTATCCTATCCTCATAGTATTTCATATTTTAATTTTACTAACTCTATTTTGACAGTCTGATATAATCGATAAATACTGTTTATAGATTGCCAACATTTCATATTCCGGCTGCTGTTGAAGTCTTAACACAAGGGACATATGCGAGATTACCGGCATGTATAAGGGAACGGCTTGTTCCCGCTGACGGCTTAAGTCCAGCTGAAAGGCGTTCTACATTACGTACTCTCAATCACGTTATACGTCAACGTCTCGTGGCTTGTTCTTTACCTGATAACATGAGATCATTCAAGGTTATAGCTTTTTTCTTTTTCGTTTACTTAAATAAAATAGTCAAATATACGTATTCTACTTTTGTTTAGGTTGAAAATGGTCGAGTTACATTTCAAGTTGGACAGGAATTTAGTGTTTCTTTAACAGTAATGGGAGACTCTCCAAATTTACCGTGGAGACTTTTAGATGTGGCAATTCTCATTCAAGATAATGAAATCGGAGGTAATTTTTCTGTTTTAAACATGTAAAATACTAAAAAGTACAATTTTAAAAATATATTTTCATTGACTTTTATAGAAGGGAAACCTCTCGTACATCCACGTCAAGTTACATACATCAGATCAGTAGCTCAAGCCAGATTAGCAGCCGGTGGCGGACCTCATGCGTTACTCGCAGTATTAGCTTATTTTTGTCGATCTCTTCAATTAGAATTGTTATATACGCAAACTTTAAGATTAGCACGGGATCGCCTAGGACGGCATGTACAAGTCGATCAATACGTACCTGGTCGGCGTCTTACCGTGTCTTATTGGAGGTTAGCATACTTTTATTTAACATATAAACCTGCTTAAGTACGACGCTTACTCGTTTATTTTTATTGCAGAGAACTCGGTTGTGAATTAGGATATCGAGTGACAGTACAAGCTGATCCAACATGTCCAGGTCGTCCACTTACCGCAATACATATACCTCAATTAGGAGCCGAACAAGAAGCAGCTGCGGCTAAAGCGCTTGCAGCTCCACCTCTTTCTATGGAACGTCTTTTAGTCACTATAATACACGTTCGCTCACGAGCACGTCTCAACGATTTGAAAACTTTACTCACGGATATGGGAGTAAGAATTTTTTTATTTGTCTGAAGTTTTTTCGGATACATAAAACGATTATTAAATATTTTTAAAACAATTTCAGGTGGAATGCACTTTAGGAGGGTCTCCATGTGTTTTAGCATGTTTTCTCCTGCAGCCGTCTTTGCGAGCTGAACAATTATTAGTAGCAGTAGGTGTACATTGTGGTCAGTTACGTTGTCACGTACCTCAGCATCCGAGAGCACCTCTCGCACCCGCCTTGCCCGCTGCTCTCGCTGCTGGAGACCAAGTCCGATTAGCACCTTTACTTGCAGATCTCAGGTAATATTATGTACATATATTCTTATCGCATTACTCAATTATATGTTTAATAGCTATTTTTAAATTCAAAAGATTTTGGTTAATGGCCCGACGTTGCGAAAAAACTCTACAACATCTACCCGCTCATGCATCAGAGCACCTTCCATTAATTATTCCAGCGGGAAATCCACTCGAACGTCTATCACCGCACCGTCTTTATGTGACACTTCATCGCCATGCTAATCAAATACTGGTATATTTCGTACGATTTCAATACTTGATTCAAGCGTTTTTATCACATTATAATGTTTCTTATTATCGAAATAGGTTGTGGAAATGCTGGCTGATGGCGGAGGCAGTGTAAAATTATGTTTTCATTTAGCTGCAGTACATAGATGCGGACCTGATGAAGAAGATCCCGATAATGAACATGGCGGTGCATTTTTCAAAGTCGTTTCTGTAGTGCAATTTGATACATTTGTTCTTACTCATGGTCCTTTCACTCCGGTGGACCCACCCTGTAAGTTAATATTATTATTATGATCAATGAAATATATGATTTTTATAATTTACGCGAGTCATTTTTATATATCTGTTATTAGAAGTTGAACTGATATCCAATTGCATTATTATTATAGCGATAAATTAAAAAATTACCTCTATGATATTATAAGACGTCATAGAATTACTGCCATGAGCATATGATCGATATGAAAACAACATATAATATTCTACAGGATGCGGCAGGAATACTACCTTATTTGAAACGCACACCCAATAAGGAAGTTTCTTTGCTGCACTTTGTATAACAATATTGCTCGAAATATTATTATTTTTAAAATAAAATTGAATGCATTTGGATACTCGTTCGCCTTTGAATTACAAGCATACGTAATCATAAATGTGCCGTTTTAAATGATCAAGTTTTATCCTCTTTTTAGTATTGTCTGGGAAAAGAAAAGCCACCGCCACAGGAAGGTCAGTTCGTTCAAAACAACCGGCTTACTTTTTACCAGAATTAGCTCACGTAGTAGCAGCTGCCGATGAACGAATACCATTCGTTCATTTAGCTCAAGAGGTTTTATATATATATATTTTTATAAATGAATTAAAAACATGCTCTCTTTTATACATTGTTTTTTTTTATAAGCTATCGAATCGAGGTGTTTGTCATGGAGGCGTTCAAGTCGAAGCTGGAGGCGGTGCACCTGCATTGCGGTTGGTTTCACTCCCGTGGCCCGGTGAGGTTGGAGCTCCTCCGGAAGCAGCCGGTGCCTTATTACGCCGCCTATTAGCGGCCGCCGTACGTGTACAGTTGCGTAACCAAGCTCGAGTTTGGACAGCCGAATTAGTTTTTCATTCTTCGCCGTTACGGAGCTTGCATCCTAAAGAACAGGGTATCGTTTTATCAATATTGTGTTTTTTATTTTTAAAAAATTATAATAATGAACTAACAATTGTTTTTGTAATACAGGCATGCGAAGATGTGTGTATTTCCAGTATGAGATGTGTCCAGATGGAGCTGCACGTGCAGCGGAAGCTCTCTTGGCTGATTGGACTACGGTTGTACAGCTGCATTCATTGATATATCATTATACGCAACGTGATTTATTGGGTATTTAATCATTTATATATATATATATATCTTTAAAAGATGATTCAACTTTTAATAACAAACATATGATATATATTTTATATTTTGTATTTTCTTGCACCTTAGAAAGAGAAGCAGCCGAGGCGCACGTATCCATAGTGTCTTACGATTATAGAAAACTAGTACTAGGTGCAGGTCCAGGCGGTCGAGCTAGATGTTCAATTACTTGGTCCGGAGGTCGCCTTCGGCTAAAACCGGCTGCTGCGCCAGGAGCAGCTAATGCGCACGCTCTTATTCATCATCAACTCGAAACGTTTTTAAATAGGTATTTTATGAGTAATTGAATGTTCAAGTATAGTTTCATACTTATTTCTATTCCTCCTCAAATTGAAGTGTTGATTACTGATCCGTGTTATTTTATGCTATTGTTTTCAGAACTAAAGATCTTTTACAACTGATGACAGCTTTACGCGAAACGTATGCACCATTAGTGGCATTAGGTCGACTACCTTCTACTCCACATCTTGGACTACAGCATACTTCTAGACCACAAGTGCCTGTACAAACTTTCACCCTAATACCACAATTATGGAGAAAGGTTTGTTTTATAATCCTTCAATATTTTTTCTGACAAATATTAGACACATTGTCCATAATGCGTCAAATTATCTTTGCTATTTTTGTATTAATAGATACGAGTAGCTTATCAAGGAACATATTGCCTGGAAGTTGAGATGAGAGGTGGAGGTATAGTAGCAATAAGAGACGGTGCTTATTCTCGATTCGATCGTAGCGCTGTAATTGGAGAATTCACACCAACTCAAGGCTTGAAGGTATTTTAAAACTTTTTCTGGTTTTGTTATCCTTTTTTTTATTATACAGCACACATTGTATGTGTTTACCGGATTATACTATATAAACATGTTTGATTCTAGTTTTTATACATCTCTAATAATTTAATATGCGTAGAAAAATCACTAAAGCAATTGGAACCCAAATTTGATTATATTTCCTAACAGGTTGTGCTACTGTTACCAAATAAGAAATCGTTTTTAAATATTAATTATGAATTTAATCTTTTTTTTTTTAGAGCTTTTTATCATTATACGTTTCTGAAAGTGGGGCTCGTGTAGTTTCTGAAGATGATAATCCACCATCTCCAGTATCTCCACGTGAAAGTGGATCTTCCAACACTGGTGGCTTGCTTAGATTTCCGGCTCCACTTACACCGCCTGCTCCACATACACCTCATTCTGCACCACACACGCCACATCCTGCCAGTCCACATCAGGTAATGAAATATATTTACCTTACAAAACTAAATTATTTATGATTCAAACAAAAGTACATATATTTTAAACTGTAAAAATATATTTCTAGGGACTATTAACATCTCCGCCTATGGGAAGTGTGGCTCACGCAAGCCCTGCATCTCCACAGCATCCAGGCGCTTCGCCGTTACCTTCTTTAGCAATTGCATCTCCAGGTCCTGCATATATTCCCCCAGGTATATTTTCTTTATCCGTTACAATTATTCACTTTTCAAATCAACAAGCTAACACGCATTAATATTTTTTTGATTTTAGGCAGCCCCTTCACTGCATGGCCAGGATCGCCTAGCGTCCCTCGTCCGTCTCCTGCTCGATCTCAAGAACATCGTGGTATTAATATGTTTAATCATATATAATTTTTAAAAAATATAATGAAAGATTATACATTTCATTTATATATTTGCAGTGGCAATGGGTGCTGGCCGAGTTTTGGTCGGCGGTCGCGCATGGGCCGGAGCCGTAGCCACGTTGCTGCCACCGGGAGCGTTAGAAGTTCTATGTACGCCGTGTGAACATCCCTCGGGCGCACCGGGACCTCTCCTAGCTCCCCTCGAAAGATTTTTGGGATGCGTTTATATGCGACGACATCTCCAGCGCTTCATTCAACAGGAAGATGCGGTCGATATCTTTTCTAAATTTGTTTTATTTTGTTATTGCAAAAGTCTTCAATAGCAAATGTATTTTTACAGTTGACGCTAGTAACGTGTGCAGAACCGGGAGTTGTCGTATTTCGCGCCGAGGGCGGTGGATTAACTGGCCGCGTCGCTTTGCATCCGGTTCACATGCAAAGTCTTCATTTATCGCTTGCTCCGTTACCCGAACACAAAGATCAATGGACTGCAGAAGAACTTCAAGTAAAATAATATTTTTATGCTATTTATTTTTGTCGATGCAAAATAATATTTTGACGCTGTTTATAGGTTATAGAGAGATATTTTGAACTGCGCGTTGTCAGTCCGCCTTATAAGCCTAATTCGATATGGGGCTGGGGAAGAGCGTGGAGTGCTCCGCCGCGAGTTCTCCGCGATCTTGTGCAATTAATGGGCAGGGAACTGGCTCCGCCGGGTCCGCCCGGTTCTTCGCAGTGGTCACTTCAATGGGCTTTGCGAATTCCACCGCAGGCTCCGCCAATTATCCCAACGGCTCATCCCGGTGTTGTTCTGCTTCGAAATAAATTATTAATATTTGTACGTATATTACGCTTTGAATCGTTTAAACGATAATTTCTTAATTCTATAGATATTAAATTTTATTTTCTGGAATGTTTAGTTAAGTCTTACGAGAGGAGAAGCGCAAGTTGTTCTACCTTTAGTATACGATGCAACAAACAATGTTACTCAATTAGCAGAGAAACGAGATCCAGCTGCATTACATCCGCCTCCACCTTTACAACTTCAAGCCTCGGCTATGTTAAAAAGGTATTTATTTACACATTTATTATAATATATTTACTATTAGAAATATAATTTCATTCTTAAAATTGTTATAAATTTGTTTTTTTTTTTTTCAAGATGCGTCGACTATAATTCTACTCATCATAATGAGTGTTCATTGTGGTTAGCAGTGCGAGACTTATTAAATGGATTGAGTGTTCCTACAGATGTTCCATCTCAGCATCCAGCACTTCCTCCCGCCTAAATAAATAATCATAAATTTGACACCATTTAGATCTGTCTATTAATAATAAAATCGGAAGTGTTATTTTTTTGTATAGAAAATTTTGTATATAGTTAATGGACCGGACCATCGGGTTCTTGGTGGGGGCTCACTTATATAATAAAATGCTGACAATATGATGCAGGACGCTACAATTTTAAATCGGTCATAGTGCACTTTAGCATATCAACGAGGAGAATGTGATTGCTATGACTAATTTAAAATCATGCGGCTTTGTACCATATCAGTATTTTATCATAAGTTCTACATATTATTCACTTCTTGTACAGACGTTTTTTATCATACGATAATCAAAATTTTGTCATTAACGGTGTACATTATTTTATTTCTTAATTCGATTTTATGTTATTATTTGTTATACATGTTACATAGAGTATTAAAATAGAATGCATTAGACTTGTGTGTTTTACAAATTCTATTTCATATCTATGACGTATTCGCTTCTACATTAAATATTTATTTGCATGAACTTTGAAATTTGACAGAAAACGTAACAGATATAACCAAACCATATTTTGTATTATTTAATATAAGGAGTGCCCGGAAGTAATGTCGTTTTTTTTTCAATGCAATTCAAAATATTTTTTCTTAAACTGTATTGAACTTTTTATACAAAACTAGCCGATATCCAGCGCGTTGCCACCACAGAAGTAATAATTCTAAAAATATCGTTTGTTGGTTTTATTATAAATATGAACAAACATTGATTTTTATATATAAGATCTACTGTAAGTTAATTGTACTATTTCTATATTATTTGAAAAAGTGCAAACAATAAGTTGGCAAAGTTTTATCGCAATCAAATAAACGGTATGGCAGCGCATTAAATACGAACAAACAAACATTAATTTTTATATATTAGACTATGCCTATGTTACTCGCGGAATCTTTAGCAATAAGTGGACGAAGTTTTATCGCAATTTAATGAATGATATGGCAGCGCATTTCGAACGAACAAAACCCAATTCATTTTTATATATTAGATAATCTCCAACATTACCCATCATCTTCTGACACCGTTCTTTTAAATCAATTATGCGCTTCTCGTATAATCCAGCGGATCTGAAAGGGTGGATTTCGTTGTGAATAGAAGACCCATTTATCTTCACCAGTCACTCGATTATGAAGAAATGGGCTTAATAATTCTTTTTACAAGAATCTGCCGATGTTGAGACATTGGCTCATGTTGCGGTTGATCAATGCGTGTGCTAATTTTTGAGTCTTGACTAACTATTATCTCAGACCTATAAACACTCACACAAGAAACTTCATGTATTTACGCATTGAAAAAACATTATCCATAGGTACCTCTAATACTTTGTGTAATATATTTTATAAAGATACAATTTTAGTTCATTTTAAAAATTCACAACCTAGAAGACAATGATTTTTACTTGCTTTTGTTAATTCTGAGGAAGTATGAATATGTAATATATATGAAGTTTTTTTTAAATTATTTATTTGTTTACACTATGCTTGTTTAACGAAGCAATTTTCTTTATTTTTCCCCTCCTGATTCAATTGTATATTTTTGTCTTCCACGTTCTAATTTTTGTTTCCATATAATAAAAAAAAATGGCGCAAAAATAGCATATATTTTTTTAACCGTGTTGATTCAAATAGAAACGATTTGATTTCATTAAAAGTTACCTAACGTTCAAGTTTATATTATTATTGTTAAAATAATTGTGCGCTTAGATTAATATTAAAATTTAGTATGAATATTAAGTAAAATGGCTCGGGGAAATATAAATATCAATCTTCGGAGAAATTTGTTTTATTGTTAAATATCATTTTAAAATATATGATTGCACTAATATCACCTTATGATCACTCAATTTGTATTCTCTATATCGTGAAAGTATGACACCAAGATCCGTTAAATATAATAATAATATTTAGTTCGACTCACTGGTGAGTCACTGGTAAAAAGGTAAAAACACATGGTAAAAAGGTAAAAAAATATTTTGAATTTTCAAAACAAATCATTTTTATTTATTATATTATGCATATTTATCTGTAAACATTTGAACACTGTAAAAAGAAAATATGAATGAACATACATTGCGAATACGAAATCCATTTCATTAGAATTTATAATAAATTTTCAATGCAACAAAAATGATCAAGATTTACATTTCCAAAGTGAAATTTCCAAATGTTAATAAACAAAGACGAATATTTTGTTGGCATAAATGATAATCTTTAAACGGAGGTGCTAATGTTTCATCGTACAGTTTTAATTCTTCCAAAAATTTTGAATAAGCCTTTATGTATTCTCCTTTTTCCATATGATCTTTGCCGAATTTTTGGATCATTTCCGTATCCTATATCAAAAATAATTAAATCTGTTATCAACGTAATTAAAATACTTATAAACCCTAATAATTATATGCGTTACAAATTTAAAAATCACCTGTAATGCTTTTAATCCTTTCAATATATTGGTAAATTGTTCGCACAATCCACATTTTATTAAAAACTCTTGGCAGTTAGTCGAAATCGGTATGACGTTTTTGCAGTCGCTTCCAGCATCGCATCTAAAAATATTCGCATTGTTGAATTACATACGCATTGTTTGCCGCATAATGTAAATGTATTCACTCACTTGAATCTCATTATGCTTTCGTCCATATCTTCAAATACTGGCCATTTTTGTTCGCACGCAACGCAATGACATTCAAACCAGTATTGGTCTCTGAGTTCTGCTTTTCTTTCCGTGTACGTTTTTCGCGTAAAAATCGGTCCGTAATTCTCCGATATTTGTTCGCCTTGTTTGATATTTTTTATTGTTTTTACGACAACCGAAGTCCCTTGAAAATATCTTAAAATATCCATTTATATATTATTTATATTATATATTTAGACGTGCACTTTATCAGTATTACCTGACGATGCCCGGATCGCAAGAGTGATTGAAGAGAGCCAGCGTCGGATAAAGACCGCCACCCAAGAAAACTGTTTTTCCAAGATCTTTCCTCACGATGCCGTTTTTCATATTACTTTTATCGCAGCACAGTTCAAATATTTCATGAGCGTTGAACTGCAATATCTGTAAATTTCTCAGAATCAAGCTGCCGATATAAGAATCGACATCGTAGCTTAAATTCGTTGTTAAACTATCGTCTTCGAAATATTTAGAAGTCTTCAATAAATTTAATAGGAACACTGCCATGTGAGTTCGTTGCAAAAAATCAGCTTTTGATCTGATACTCTCGTGCCTCACGAGGTCGTACACGCGTCTATAATCTTGACTTTGATATTTCCCTTCCATTTTATCATTCAGTTTTGGTTTTACATCGATGAAATACGAAACGTCAATCTGTGATATGATTCTCAAAGCCATATGGCAGGTGATTGAGCAGCCGGATTCCCACAGGACTTGCAAAATTGGACATTCGTACTTGTGATAGGACGCCAACGCTGCAGTCCTGCATCTATCGCTGCAAAATATGACGTTCGTACAAGTCGGACATGCTATCGGTGCTATACATCTGGAATGCAATGTAAAATATTATTGGCCGCTAGCCGAATGCCTGAGGAATTAAAACGTTATGAATGCATTGTGACTACTTTTTAAAGCAATGTTGACAGTGGGTTTTAGAATGTTCGCTCAACAAAACGCTGCAAAATGGTTTTTCTGCAATGACGGTCTCACCGACGGGAATATCCTTCGTCGCCTTTGCATATCTTCCTTCTGATTCGTTCGATTCAATGTCTAAAGCGTTAGTGGCGCATTGATAAACGTTGTGATTTTTGCCATATACTGGCTGTAAACTGTGGTCTCTTTTTGCCAATAATTTTTGAGATCCTTCCTGAATCTTTTTTTGTTTCGGGTTCATCAAATCGAAACTTTTGTTCAAAATTTCAATCATCAGTTGAGCATCAGTCTGCATTTTTTGTGATTTTGCCTTGGGCAGTTTAGAATCGTCCAACGCTGAAACGGTAGCTCTGTAATTATAAATAAATTAAATTTTGCATGACTGAAATACCAAAGTGTGCAAAACTTATAGCATTATATTTTACTTGAATGCTTCGATGGCTTCTTTATTCCACTTGAGTGCTAAATAGCATCTTGCTTTACGATCTAGAATCTTGAATCTAAGGTCTTTTGGATAACCCAGCGAAAGGGCTGAATCTATGTCAGACAACGCAGATTCATAATGTTTAAGATGATAAAGAGCTGCAGATCTATTTGCCAAAATAATTGCAATTTCATCACCTAAGTAATCATTCATCAATATTCTAATTATTAATTTAATATTGAATAATTTAATTAATTAATTATTAGACTTGAAAATTAAATTAATTAATTAAAACTTATAGCAATCACAATTAATAAGATACTAACTATTTCCAACAGGCATAAATAAATAGCTCCGCGTGTATAGATCGAGTGCATTTTCCCAAATTCCCACTTGTACGGCACTGTTTCCATTCATTTTTAGCTCCCTGGCTTTTTCGACGTCCTTTTTTGACCAAAGAAAAACATTCGGACTGATGACTGACAACGGATCGAAGTTTTTAACCTCCGGTATATTTGCAATAAACGCAACTCTATGCTCATCGTCTTCCAAGTTGGTGAAATTCTTCAAAGTAACGTCACTTAAAAAAGAGCGTACATCTTGATGATGCTTTTGAAAAAATCCTTTGGCCGTGGGCAAATGTTCAAGCATGATGTACCCTGAAATATATTTATTAGACAATTGAGAGTTTCTAATAAATCCAAATAGAATATTGGATGAAGAACATCAGTGACTTTCATCGTTATCTGATAATATAAATTAAAGCTATTTATTTGCAACACGCTCCAAAGTAAACTTACAATTTCCAAGGAAATTTCAAAGAAAAGAAATGCACTATGTAATTGATTCACACCGACTTCAATATGAAAGCACATGTGTCAGCATGCTGAAGTTAAAATTAGCCTTGGATAAACTTCGATCTCTATTTTAAGCACACCCCACTTTTCACGAGAGAATCATAGCTAGTATTTAAACCCATCTCTAAAGCGTTACGTTTGCAACAACAGATATCTCTGATTTCTCGGCTAAATGCTATGAATAGTTGTATTTTATTTTATATTTATAATGCGTGTTACAGAGATCAGCGCTAAATAAAATATATAAAAAATGGTGTAAGGCAACAATTTCAAAAGAAAATTCATTTGTGTTTCCCATAAAAAGGCACTCTCCTGCGGAGTTCCTGTTCAAGTATATCGCCAAATACGATAATCATCTTGACGACTGTCGTTTAACATTGCTGGCACGATATCTAGGACTGTACGATATAGAAATTGCTGTCTTGCAGCGAACTATGTATGGCTGCAATATAATGACAATATAAGTAATATGGTGTTATAACGAATACATAGCTGTAACAGCGTTAATATTTCGTCAAAATGAAATACGAATATGTATATGTATGTATATTTATTTAAACTATCTAAATACTATACATTGTCTTCAAATTCATAATTTTATTATGCATTTTAAAGAATCATTACACCTTTGATAACAAATGTAAATATAGGAATAACTGATTAATATAACATATTTTTGGTTGAAAAGAGATTTCAACTAGTCAATCACATTTTCAGTCGAAATATTCAAAGACTGTTCAATTGAAATACATCTTCTATTTAATATGCATCGACGATTAACGCATCGAAGTACACTCCTATCCATTTTCGATTAGACATACTTTAAATCAATGTTCGTATACTACATAATCAATTATTTAGGATCATTTAACACAGGTTAAACATGCATTTTTGTTGTTATTGCGGAAGTGTAGAATCAATAATAATATCATGATGGAGACTGATATTATTTATATAACGAATTTGTGCACATCTGCATATTTGTATATTTTATATCTACCAAGACATAAAACATATATAAAAATGTAGAAGCGTACAACCATATTTTACTAATATTATATAAGTAATATCATATACGTAGCCTGTTATAACGTATACTTAAATCGTCATTAAAAGTTATTTAATAAACATTTCTATTTTAGACATAATCATACAAGCGAGGATCCGGATTTTCAATTAAATGCATCAAAAACAATAAATGGTACAACAAAATGTAAATTTAATATCCAGGAACTTCCATCGTTCAAAACAATAAAATTGTATTGTAGTAATGACATTACTACTAGACTTATGGCAAATGCATTTAAAATGACTATTATTAAATGCGTATTAATAAACTAATGATTTACTAATTAATATTCCAAATATGGTACAAGTAGTCAGTTACACTTTGAATTTAGAAATATAATATCAGTTTTTAAAGTTAAGAGCTATTACAATTCAAGTGAACGTCGATCGATTTACAAGCAAAAAAATATATATATACATAATTTTATCGTTAATGCGGATATCTTTTATTGTTAATCATAACTTTCACAGACAGTTCTTGTACTTAAAGAATATCTGTTTTATGGAATAAAAATAATGCATCATTTGACTAGAATATCATTATTTCTGTATTGTAAAATATTCGTTTTAATATTTTAAATGTGTTTTATTCCATATTTCTCTACAGTCTGATGATGATAAATACAAGTATCCGAAACCAATCCCTCGATAAAGTTTATAGAATTTATTCTTTTATGTTTTTATTTGACAAACTTAATGCCATCCTATTTTAAATGGAAAAAAAACCCGTCGCAGCCGAAATAAATCGGGTTTACTATTTGTTCACTTTGCCAATCTTAAACTGATACAGTTTTCATCCAAAAATTCTTAAATATAAAAAAAGAAGAGGATATAAGGTTTTGTTTTTTGTTGCACAAAACTAAAATACGCAATTAGTGATATCGCTTTTATTGTTTGCATACTGACAAATGCAAATATAAAAATATATATTTATATGTAAGAGATTTTTATACAATAGATATTAATATTCGATGAAATAAATGTAGTAGATGAGAATGAAAGCTGTTAGATTGATTGAAAAATATCCTTTCTATTCAAGATTATCATGTCGTTTTACAATAATATATACACAAAAAATAATAACCTCGTATTAAAAAAGATACTAATGCAAAGGGTGCATAATATTCCCCCTTCTATTGTCTTAATTCATTAAAGAATGTAGCGTAAAATTCACATGCAAATAAATATAAAAGGTTTATAATTATGATTATAAATTCAAATTTATCAGGAGGTGGTCCCTGACTACTGTAAACTTTAGTCAGATGAATTCGTAATATTACAATTGTGAAGATAGAGACTTTCGGCAATTATCTAGGTATTTGTTTAGATAAAAAAAAATAGCATATAATAAGAATTCAGGTGAAGTTTGAATGACTCCTATAGTTGACGAATACAAGATCGTTACATTTTTCAAAATGTTCTGAAAACATGATGACGTGCTTCAGTTTATTTGAAAGTGATTAAAATCTTCAAAGTAGTTTGTTAAGCATTTATTAATGAGAGATCAAATCTGTCAAATAAAAATATACATAACTAAAGCTTAAATTATTTGGTGATATACAACATACACAAAGTTTATGTATTTGAAATGTTAACCCTTTTATCTGCAATAGATCGATACGTTTGTTTCTGGCGCACAGTAATACATGTATATACTCTGTTTTCATAGAACGTACAGTATATACGATTGATTGGAGCTAAAAGGGTTAAATTGCACAGTCAAAGGCTTCATGACAAAACCAAAACATATTTTTGAAGTTCATATTATAAGATTATAAAAACATAACAATCGGAAATACTTAATATAAGGTTGCAAAAACGTTGAAAATAAAAAACAGGTGACGTGTGAAAAAATAATTCCCGGTATAAAGACAAGGTAACACTTCAAAATGTATTAAATTACATTCTGTACACACAGAGGAACTAATCTTCCTTGCGAGCAAAAAAAAATAAGAACAGATCACTTCCAAATTCAAAAAGTAAAATCTAATTTATAAGCATTCATAATTTGGTGCTCTCTTCGTGGTATTCGAACGTGTGAAATAAGAAATTCAAATCATCCCACATCGACATGGCACTTCAAAATCTGAGATGCGGTTTGTTTTTCATCATGTACCTGTAACAAGATTAAAACGTACATTTTAACGCCGTAAACCAAAAAAACAATCGCTAGCAGTCAACGCTCAAAAGTTACCTATCGAGTTTATCCCAAAATTGCATGAGTACAGCGCGATCAAGATGGCGTTTGATTCGGCTAACTTGTAATACTGTCACTGACCACTTTGATACGTTTGCATCCAGAGGCATATCGTCGAATTTCAAATGAAAAGCACAAACTGCAAAATAAACATTAAATGCGTTATTAAAATTGAGGACGGGTTAGAGCGCATTAGAAAACTCAAATCACTCACTATTTGCAAATATGTGTACGGGACTGCCGTCCCATGGCCATCCTTTGAATTGCCATGCGGGTCCGGATACGAATACAGCTACCACGCGATCCCATTCGGCCGGAGACAACCTTGATGGGTTATCTACTATGCGATAAGGCACCTATAAATTTAAAGAAAATATAAAATCATCAGTAAAAATGTTTATACTCAAGACACCTTGAGTATAAACATTTTTACTGAATGAACTCTGATGATTACATCTGCATTCTGGGCACGAAACATTAAAGTTTTACAACTTAGATGTCAAATCAACCGTTTCGAAGTAAACAACATCCATATTCTCTTCTGACTCGCAGTCTCCAGATCTTAGCCTCATTGAGAACTTGTGGTATCAAGTGAAATTTGAATCGGTCAAACTTCATTCTCGACCGACCTCTTCGAAAGACCTATTTGATAAGCTCTCGGAGCCGTGGAGAGCAATCACACCTGAGAGATGTGAGAAGCTTATTTCAAGCAAATCGCACTCAAGGCAAAAGGTGATCACACAGTACTAACCAAAATACTATTAATTTAGTTCAATAATTAGTAACAATTTTGAACCGAATGATCCTATTTACAAAATTATTTTCAGCTTTTAAAGCAATGATTTACAATTTTTTTTATAAAGATATGATTTAATAAATATGCAGTTGTAATATAATATGGGAAAAACATACTGTTATTTCAGCAGCAACATTTGTTGTGTTTTCTTTGCCACGTTTATGTCTTTGGAGTAGAACTTCATTTTCTCTAATAGCACCTTGATTCTTTTTTTCTGTCACTGTGACATACCTAAATTAGAGAAGACAATAAGATTTTTATCGATGATGGATATAATTCACTTTCAATTGGTAAAATATTTGAATACTCCATTTACTTTAGCTCTTGTAGTATATCTTTAGCATTGTACATAGAAATTAGCGACGTGGAAGCTGCCGGAATAATAATAATTGGTGTGCGAGAAGGTCTTTTACTTCCTCCTGCTACAGGTCTTGCTTGCGATGTAGGCGCCAATTCTCGTGGGCCATTTGCGGTAGACATACGACCTGAATATATCAATATTAAAATATAAATAGTTTTCAAAAAGTATATATAAGCAGAAGTGCATTTCTGTCTGCATACCTGGAGTGGCTGGAGCAGGCTGTCCGGGAGGAGGCTGTCTATTGCGAGGTGCAGCACTAGGTCCTTCTGTCACGCTCTTCAATGTCATTCCGTGGTAAGTACCCATGGTGTCAATTTTAAAACCTTCCGTTTCTGTAAAACATAATTGTGTATTAGATTCGGCAGTGGTTCGGTCTCAGCACCAGATCTCAATTCAAAATGGTTGGCAACGTTCTCAGAGTATTGGACATATTAAGCATGTTCATGAAAATAAGTTTAAAAGCAAGATATACCTTCTCTTTGCCTGTTGAATCTCTCCTGATCGTATCTATTGTACTGAACAGCGGGAGCACTCGGAGGCTGCATCGTCTGACCTCTCGGAGTTGGCCCCGCGCCGGTTCCGATCGGCGGAGGCGGTGCTCCACGTGGCCCTGTTCGTCCTTCTTCGCGAGCTTTCACCGAAGCGAGGATAGCCATAACGTCTTTAACGAATGACTAATAAACGAAAATAAAATTAGAATTACCAAAGTTTTCGTTTCAGCCTGCTAATTATTTTTTTAATTTAAATATTGCATTATTAACCCTAGATCACTAATCGTTAGTCTCACAGACTACAGACTCGGAATGCATTTGACATGTATACATGTTCCCGAACCTCCCCCAAGCGACCCAAGCTCTCATCAATATGTAGTGACATCGAAAATTAGTGATCTTGAGTTAAATAATTAACCTGTATTTTCAAAATATCTATGTACGACATCTACGACAAAAATTATAAACGGTGGAACTTTGCTCAAGATTATGAGATAAACATACTTTGCCGTTACTTTGAAGAACTGTGGTTCTTGTTCTCCACTCTCTCTCTCTGTTCACGATGTCCTTTGTGACATCAACGTCATAGTCCAAGATGGCCCGGAGATCGGACCCGACAACGCCTAGTGTATCCAACGAATCGTTACTTTTGATTGTTGTACGTTTCTTCGCTAACCTTTTTGCTTTGATAGCTGCAATTTTCTCGACTGACATCGCCTCAGACAACGATCTGCAATACGAAATGTTCAAGTTTACACATTTTAACATCCCAAGCAATCGCTCTTCTAATCTTCCAAATGTAAATCATACTTGATATTGTCGACTGTGACGGAAGCCTCTTTTGGAGCATCAAGACGGGCTGCGAGCTGCTCTCTGACCTTCTGTACATGAAGATCTTCAAATCGAGCCTTCTTGGCCTGTGCTTCAGCCGATCCATCTTGCTCGAGAGCTCTTTTAACCTAATTAATACAATTTAATATTTTTAAATGGAAAGAGGTTAAGCAAGAAACTGCATGGGACCTAAACACAATTTTCTATATTTTAAACACATTGATTTGTGTCCCAAGCATATGCATACGGTTAAATATGGATTTATAACTCTGTTGTCGGTTATTTTGTAAAAATACTTTAAGAAACCACTAAACAGTAATGATATTCACGAAATTTCTGTGTAGCTGTATTCATTTGTTTTGATGCATTTTAAAAACAAACCTCCATTAAAAGATTGCCCTTAAAAGCATCTAAATGGATTTTTTCATTTACCTGTCTTGGAATCTCAAGAGGGGCGCTTTTGTCTATTGCTGTGCATGTCGCTGTCTCGCCATTGAGGTAAGCGAGTAATTCTTTTCTGTCAGGTCTCCGGACGGCAGGAATTTTGGCGGCCTATTATAGAAAAAAGCAAACGATAAGAAGGGAAAGTCTCCGATACGTTTCGGAGGAAAAGAACCGTACTCACGGCGGCTTGTCGGACGTATACAGGATGCGTAAGAGTGACATTCTTGAGGATGAAGAGGAGGCATTCCAACGTGTAGTACTCTTTGACTTTGCCGTCCTTACCGGAGCTGAAACGGAGGGGCTCATCAGCACGAGTGAAAAACGAAGACGGCGAAGCTTCCGAATATACTCACCCCCATATGAGATAGTTGGTTTTGACATGTTTGGGCCACGAAAACTCGCCAAATATAATGTGATCGTCTCTCTCGACAATTTCGCGTTTGTTGACGTTGTACTGCCGCAAAAGCGACAGTGGATCAGCCATGGCGGAGCTCCCGCTGTGACCGACTACCAACTGTCGATTAAACAACGGCCATGACTTAACGCCCCGTCGACTTAAAAAAAAAAACATAATATTCAACTCCAAATAGCTTTTATTGTGAATAAACTTTAGCAATATTTAAAAATATTACAATCACTCAATTATAACATATATATTTTTAAATTTCAGGATTCATCTTCAAAATTTATTTTAAAAACCATTACTAAATAAAAATAGCATATTGCATTATTTTATTGAAAATAATAATAGATATACAAAATAAATAAAATTTTATTTTTAAAAAATATTTTTTGCATAGTAATTTTTATATTCAACAGTTTAAAAATCAATTCATTTTTGTTAAATTTGTTTATCATTTTTAAAATATTTACTTTAAAATAATTTATTTACATTGATTTAATGTAGATTTAATTGTAGTGTAACATTACAATAGAAATTTAATGTCAAAATAGCTTGTATTTTAATATTGAATATTTAAAAAAAAAAGTAATATCATCCAAACTGGAGCAAAGTTAGCGTATTGTGATAAATGTCAAATATATAGTATATGGACATAAATTCGATCATCGAGGGGCACATTTGTTTTGATCTGATTGCGACTGTCACGCGATGTGGGAACGAACACAAATCGCAGTCGGGGTGGCTGCGACTGTCGCAGCTGCCGGATGGTTAGTGCGATTGATGGCGCGTCGCGGATGGGGGCGCTGCACTGCCAAAGAGTCGCTGCGAGGACGCACGGCCCTCGTAACGGGCGCGTCGAGCGGTCTCGGCAAAACTGTCGTTGAACAGCTTTTTGCGAGAGGCGCTTTCGTCATTTTGGCCTGTCGGGATCTTCGCGCCGCCCACGCACTGGTCGAACTCCTGCGGAAGAAGTACCCCAACGGCGGAGAGACGGTTCGCCTCTTTTCGTGTTCTCGTTGAAGCGATCGACTCGTTGTTCCTAACTCGACGATCTCTCCTCAGATGATCGCGCAACTCGACATGGCCTCCCTCGAATCCGTGAGAACCTTCGTCGGCGTCGTCAAAACGACCGTCGCAAAACTCGACATCCTAGTCGACAACGCCGGAGTCTATCTCCCCGTTCAGAAAAAGGAGAGGACCGAGGATGGCTTCGAAATGCATTTCGGAGTCAATCATCTCGCTCACTTCCTCCTGACGAACTTATTATTAGATCTTCTAAAGAATGCCGCCCCGAGCAGGTATGATTCGCACTCGCTTGTGAAATACATCTCTGAAATATTTCACCATTCGTATTTTGTAGGATCGTCGTGGTTTCCTCTCTGCTACACGAACGAGGTCGAATAGATTTCGACGATCTCGACTTATCGAAGACACTCCAAGCGATCAATAACGGTGACAAAGATGTCATAAAAAGGACCGGTCGGCACAACCCTGGTTATTGCAACACAAAGCTGATGAATGTCTATTTTGCAAGAGCACTCGCTGAAAAAACTCAAGGCACCGGAGTAGACGTGTTCTCTGTTTGTCCTGGATTTACCTACACGAACCTCTTTAGGTGATTTTTTAATTGAAATCAGTAACCAATAAAAAGAGAATGTTATATAATAACATCGATATTGCATAAAAAGGCTCAAATGTACTTTTTCTACATTAATATTTTAAATAATTTCAGGCATTCATTAAAATGGTACCATTACATTTTGATGATTCCCGTTCTAATTTTGTACATGAGGACTCCGGAAGAAGTAATATATTTTTAATAAATATAATCTATCATTTTCTTTTAATACTGAACATTTTGTGATTATCTCTTGCAGGGCTCACAGACAATACTCCATTGCGCTCTCGAACCGTCACTGCAAGGTAAATCTGGAGGCTTTTATAGGAATTGCAAACTATATTGTTCCAAAATAATCTTTGATAAAGATATCCAGGACAAACTTTGGAAAGTCAGCGAAGATCTTGTGGAATCCAAAACAAAACAAGATTAAACACCTCTTTTTAAGACTGTTTTTATTAGACTTGTTAATAAAACTTGAATAAAATTTACGACATTTTCTAAATTCATGTCCTATCTATCTAATGAGAAGTGAAGAGTAGCAACATTTAAACCTTGTAGCAATAAAGAACATCTACAAAGGTGATGTTGATATTTTGACACCATGGTCATTGTGTAATTAATCATCAGATTAACATAAGATATATTTTGACTATTTTAAATATATCTTCATTATATACCGAGTGGATTACTCCTCATAGTTCTTGAGTCAAATTATCATTGTCTGTTCTGTGAGTTAGAGGCCAGATAAAATTTGGAAGTCAAAATAGCAAGACGTAGTAAAATAGAAGAAAGTAAGCTTTGCGTTACTTCAGTTCAGACTTTCAGTTTTGCATTAAGGGGGGAGATACCTTTAGACCGGGTAAAATCAGTCAATTTTAATGAATTATTTTCAAGGTGATAAAATAATGTGATCATTTATATATTTTGACATCTTATTGATACATTATTAAAGTGTAAAAAAACATGTGATTTTTTTATTTTTTTTACAAAATGGCCGCTCTGTAGAATATTTCTTCAAGCGTCTGCTGGGAGACATCGAAAACTGCTGCACCTGTCAAAAATTTTCTATTTATCTGAAATAAAAAAGTTGATTTTTTTTCGATTACTGATATATTAACGGGAAGGATATACCTATAAAATAATAAAAAAGTTTAAAAATAAAATTTATATCGGCTGTTAAAAAAAAGTCCAGATTTTTGGCTATTTTTCAACAGTTTTGATCCCAAAAAAAATATTTATTAACCCGATATCTTTAAACTTATAGGTATATCCTTCCGATAATATTATAAAGAGAAACCCCTGAAAATTTCAGCCTAATCGGTCAATAAATTTTTGAGTTACAGCACGAGCAGTTTTTGAAAACAGAGTTTCGAGATAATCGCGTTCAAAGTTTCGATTCAGTATAATTATAATTTAATGTGATTTACCGATCAATCGGCGATTCTGAATCCATACAATAAACCTTCGACCTTCTAAAAAAGCTGATTATCTTCGAGCTGCTGCTGTTTTCGACCAGTACGAGCTGTTTTGGTTTCGGAAAAACTCATCCGGTTCTGTTTCACTATTCGTGCCTCATCGGTATTTTCAGCGAAAACTTTACAATAGGTGCCAGCAATTATACCCAGCTCATTCATAAGTTTGAGAATTGAGGTGTAGCCTTCACTAAATATACTTTCAACAATTGTTAGCCCAGAATTGAGGTGCTTTGGACATATTCGCCAAATTGTCGCATTGAAACTTTTGTTGGCATTCTGGGTATGGCCACCCAAGCATCTTTCCAGTAAATCATGTCTGGACAAACCTTCGTAAATTGGTAGAAGATGTTGTTTTATATCGTCGCCAAGTAATGGAGTAAGATCTTCAAGCTGGGGATCTTTACCTAAAGCGATGGCTTTCTGCCATTTGCACCAAATCTCGGCTCCAGTCGGAGAGTTGTTGTGTTGTGGATTTTTTTTCGTTGAAAAAATATGGTAATAAGTAGCCATAATTTCTCGTTTCATATCTTCCACACTAACGTTTCTTCGAATACTTAAACCATAATATGTTGTAAGTTTTTTTACAACGTTTTCTATCAACTTCCCTTTTCTTGAATTTTTTTTTATCTGTCGCAGTCTGGAGATCATTCTCTTCTCAACATGGCCAACACACTCACTTTTCACAATAGTCAAATCATCACCGTAAGGTTTAAAATCTAAAATTGCCTTGAAAGTTAAAAAATATACAAACGTACTGTGAAAGAAGCATTGCTCCGACCCAAGCTCTCCGACTACCTGAGTTGATGACAGTATGCGGACTGACGTTTTTGACAATAATTCCATTTATATTCAATATTTCAACTTTTCCTTTTAACAGTATATTTTTAACATATTATACATTCGAATTATGTAAAAAAAAAAAATTCAATTTTTTGAAAATTCTAAAGGTATCTCCCCCCTTAAGGTGGAAAATAGAATAGACTCATTCAAATTAAGGAATATTATGATTAATTAGCGCCAGATTATTTTTTCAGATTAATAGTTAATATTCGTAATTAAAAAAGAAAACGTATATATAGGTGTAAATGCATATATTATCTTCGAGATTTTTTTTGACGTCTATTTCAAACCATAAAATAATTTAATACACTACTGTTTGTTTTTTCATAATAAATAGAGAATAACAAAATATAAAATGATACGTAAAAACCGAAAATATTTATACATACAAGTGAAATTAAAATACTGCATACATACAATACCTAATCGATTACAACATATTTGTATGCGGCTAAATTGTGAATACATAGTTAATTTCATTTTGCACATTCAAAGTTACTCATTTGAATATTTATTATCAACTAAAATATTCATGCACTTCATATTACAAGCGTTTAAATAGATTTTATTTACATATGAATATAAAAAAATGATTATTATCATGCGATAACTAAGTCTAGATAAATGGAATTAATATTTACAGCATTTATATTATCACCAATCTTGCAAGATATAATTACTTTGATTTACACATGACAATTTAAAAAAAAAACTTGTAATTTTACCGAAATAAACATTGTTATTAATTAAAAAATAGAAATAGCCAAGTTGTAGTGATTAGGACCATAATTAATTTGTTTAGTTTTGTGCGTTATAAATATCTTATATCCCAGATACAAAATTATTAAGCCGTTTATATAAGACTGTTTCCACGTTTATACACATTACAATATTTACATAGTGATCGAAAATATACTTTGACATAAATTTTATGCTTAAAAATAACTTCTTCTAATTAAAGTAAAAATGTAATTAATAACTATAAGAATATTTAAGAATTTATATTTTGTACATATATTTTTCTGACAAAGCATCACTTTCGACTAGCTTCTAATATTCGGGCGATAATTTGCCATTCATTTTCTAATAGAGCAGCCTTAATTTTAGATATAATTGTTAATGGGATATCTTTATCAATATCTCTCTGTACAGGCGCTGCATCATAACAATTGATGTACGGCAAGTCTATGAGATCTTGAACACTAGGTCGTTTCTTTACGTCGAATGTCAAACACATTCGAAGCGCTTTCATCAGCACAGGTGGTAGACCTGCAATGTCAAAATTAACATATCAATTTCTACGAAGTAGTGCATTCCAACATTAATAAAATATTTATAAAAAAAAAACCTTTTATTGGAGGATAATCAATGCTTTGATTTGGATTAGACAAAACTGCAATTTTAGCAAATAAATTTGTGACGTGACTAAAAGGTGTGTGACCATAAAGCATGCTATATAATATACAACCCAGTGACCAAACATCCGATTTGTAAGAAATCTGAAAAATAAACCATTGTTAAATGTTTAATTTAAAAAAAAAATACTTTCGAGCATAGATTTAAAATTATTGTTACCTTGGCGGTAGCATTTCGACCATTGTTCATGGTGATTGCTTCGGGACTTATATAGTTAAAAGTCCCAGTAGTAGAATCTTTCATTACGCTCGTAGCATCGGCGTTCAGGGATGACGCGATACCAAAGTCTATAAGTTTTAATCGACCGTGAACCAACAAGAAATTTGCCGGTTTAAGATCAGAGTGTATTATTCCTGTAATAAGTTTTATCAAATTAAAATTGAGATTGATGAATAATCGCGCATATATACGTTCGAACTCGAGTAAGTGCATCGTGAAAATTAACTCACTAATCAAAGCATAAAATGAAAAATGTACTTATATTCAGAATATAAAATAACAAACATACCATTTTGATGTATATGTTTAACAGCGTTTAGCATCTCTGTCCAATAGCCGATAAGAATGGGAAATGGTAAAGAGCTGCCACGGGACCGATAAAATTTTAAAAGGCTGGAAAGGTCTACATCTCCAATTTCTAATAGAACATATAGTTTCTTTTGATGTTTGACATATTCACTAAAAATAAAAATATTGAATTAACCTATCTACTAAGCATATCCAGAACCGTCGAAAACAAAAATCGCAGAGCATAAGAGTGTCAGTACTCGTACTCCGCGGACATGCCTCGTAAAACATTTTTTATATAACAAATTACACTCACTAATTATACATAGTGATGACACTATCTGACCCTTGCAACCTCTGTAAAAGTTTTATTTCATTAATATAACTTTCAGCGACGGAAGAGTCAACTGCTAGATTGACACATTTAACGGCAAACATTGAGGAATCCTCCGGATCCATGACCTATTAATCAAAAATATAATCAATGTTCTACTTTTACCAAATTGATTAAAATTCCAATAAGTGCATAATAATGTAAATTCTTACTTTGAAAACATCACTCGAACCTCCGCTGCCCAATTTGCCGAGAACCGTGAAGCTTTTTCCTTTTATCGTCATTGCTTTGAATTGTTTTATTATAGGTTTGGCTGGTTTTGCTTCTTCGATAATTATTTTGTTTCGGGGGATATTGTCATCGCAATCTTCAGACCCGTTTTTGATAGGTTTCAATGGAATGCGAGAATTTTTATCGGCATCTCCACGTGTCATTTGATTTTGCACATTTTGATTATGTCTATTTGGAAAATAATTTACACCAGATGGTTTGGCATTATTTTCCGAAGCTCTCGTTGGAAAATACAACTTTTTCTCAGAAGCGTGGTTAATTTTTCGAGCACCTTCTTCAACAATCTGTCCGTCGCCCTCTTTCTTCTGATCTAAGGGACAATTCATCGGTTCGACGATTAAGTTTGATCGATTCGAGCGATCGTCGGGTTTTTGTGTAGTCAACGATACCGGATTTTTATTCAAGCTTGGGCAATTCGAATCTTCCGAACTTTCGACTGAATCATTTTCAGCAAATTTAGAACACATCTTGCGCTCCACAGAATCAGGATTTTCTAAAATATGATGGTCAGTGTCGCTATTTATTTTTTGAACCGGCAAAACTTCAAGATTTGAATTTGGTCGACTATCAGAGCTGAAATCATCTTTCAATAGAATCGGGGAATCATTCTCTTTTTCTTGCAAGGTAAATAGATCACAATTCAAATCTTTCCGCGCAGATCTACAATGAGAACCAAATGAATTGTTTTTTAATGGAAAAAGAGGCGTTCTGAGTCTATTTCCATCTAGGCGATTCTGCGGAGTGAAGTGTTTCCTTGAAACATCTGATTCGAGCGATGAAGCGGAATCCTTCTCTCTAAATTCTCTTAGAATAGCGTTAGACGAAATGTTACAGCTCTGCGGGGTCGACAATTTCAGATGGCGCTGCGAATTTCCCGTTCTCGAATCCCATAGTGGGCGTCCTCTGTCAGAGGAGACATCGTGGGCGTCTCTACAGTCTTCTTCGAATCCGTCATCTCCATGATGAATGATATTTTTTGTCGAAGGCGCAAGGAAAATGTCTTTCTTGGCCGATCCAACGTTGATTGCATTTTCCGTTGATCGCTTATGACGAGCAATATTTTGGCTGTCTGGTGTGAACAACGAACCTGAAATTTAAAACACATCTAGAGATCCAAAATCAGTTTTACATTACCTATTACGGGGATGGCTAAAAACAATGACAAGTATTTTGGTAGTTCGCGGACCTGCATATATTGTACTATTTATTTTTCAAACAAATCAAAACTACTCATATATTTGAACTATAGAAAATGAGTTGTCATATGATTATAATAGAAAATCTTCATATTATTTTCACTGCCTGCAAATTGTTATGAAGTGCAATTCAATGCAATTCTAATAAAGAAAGAATTGGTATATATAAAAAGAGGACACTCCTCAAACCAAATTCTTTCTTGTTTTGCATGGATTTTTTAATGTTATTTTATTATATTTATATAGTAATGTCATATATGATTCAAAACATATTAGCTATCTGCAGATTGATAGCGATATCAGTTATAGCTAAATCGAATGCAACAGCAACACGATTCCAAATCATAAATTTCATCGTTCAGCTGACCCTGAACCGAAGAATGCCGGGGTCCTGTTACGTTTGCATTCTTACATTTGGAAGAGCGGCTGCGGTCGGGAGTCCTCTTTTTGGCGCTCGCCTTGTGGGCGCTGCGCCTCGCCGGGGTTCCTTTCGGAGTGTGCGTCCTGTACACTTTGAGAATGGGTCCGTTCTTCGAGGGATGCGTCTGAGCCGGACTGGGACTTCTGCTTCGGCCCCTGGCCGGAAATGTGCTCTCGGGCCGTTCGGGAGATCCACCGGGAGAAGTTTCGGGGGCGTCGAGACTCCTCAGGGCCGGGAGCAGGTCGCACATCCGCAATGGGACGGGCCGCGACATCGCGTCTTGCGGCCACTTTCGAATTTAGCCCAACGGCTATGCGTACAAACTTGGCCCAAACGTCAGAGAATACGGTCATAACCGTATTTACTACTTCCACACCAATTTATATCGATAATAAATTAAGCTATTTTGCGCATGAGCTTTGACGTTATTCGCATGAAAAGTCATTAGAATTTTAGAAAAATAAATATTTTTTTAAAATTTAAATTTGCATTATTTTAAATAAATCAAATCAAAACAATAAGGAATATGACCTCTAGCTGAATTAAGAAATATGTATATATATATATTGGAAGAATAATATTAAAAAGACAGTAGATCCAAAAGGTTATAATTTTTATTTCAAATTCATAAAAAAATCTAATTGAAAATTTTAAGGTTATTTGTTAACAACTAATTAGAAATTAAGCTTTATATATTGATTAAGTATGATAAATTATAATAAATTCTAATTCAATTTAAAAATTAAGAAAAAAAGTATTTTGTATTTAAAAAAAAATATATATTTTTTTTTTTTAGGTTATTTTGATCTGTCATTTCTGAAACAAAATAAATATGTTATTTTAATTAGTCATATTGAAATACAACTAATGAAAATAAATATTATTTATTATAATTGAAAGTAATGAGAATTTTATATGTTGGAAATGGGAAATGTGACATTTGGGAATATGACGAAAAGAAAGCGACGTACTGGCAACACGCTTTCCAAACGTCGTCCGTCGAGATTCGGCCGAATCGCGGCGTCGATGAAAATGAGTGCTCATATTTCAGACGAAATATTTCAAATCGCCCGTCGGTCTACTGAATTCCGCGAATACTCGAATCCGCGAAATGATCCGATTTTCAAACTCGGAAATTAAGAGGGTCGACGATCAGAGCGTCGTCGGACGGTTGACCCTCGTCGACTGCGGAGACGTCGTCCGGCGAGAGCTCCGTCGGCGTTGACCTCGGAAGCGACGACGAGGATCTCGCAAAGATGAGCGCCAGAATTCGATCGCAGGAAGATGACGAGGAAGGCGACGACAACTTGTTTTCGAAGGTGCTCAACGGAATGAAGTCCGTCTTCAACAACGCTCACGCCGCGAAGAAGTCCGCGGCGACCAGGACCGTCCGAGCGAAACCCAACAAGCCGGCGCCGCGTCCGCTTCCGGCGGCGCGCCTCCCGGCGGACGTCTCCGTCGCCGAGGACGCGTTCCGCCCCGCCGTCGGCTCCGAGGGCTGCCAGGTCGAAGACGAAGACGGAGGCGTCGCTCCGTCGGAGAGTCGCTCCGGCCCCGCGGAGGAAGCCCCCCGTCTCGAGGCCGGATCGGCAGACGCGAACGGAGGAATCCGCCGTTCCGAAGAGAGAGAAGAGAACGAAACGTCGCCGAGAGACCTCGAAGAGGACGCGACTCGGAGGCTCCCGAACGACGGCGACGACGTTCCCGACGACGCTTCGCTGAGCAAGCCTAGGATAGTGCTGAAATTCAGATCTGAAAAGACGGGACTGAGGAGCGCCAACGTTAAAATAGTCTCAGACGGCGAGAAACGCGAAGACTCGGAAAAGGAACCCGCAAAGGTTCCCGCGGGGGGAGACGGCGAATCGGACGGGGGTCCACGAGCAGGCGGACGCACCGATTCCAATTCAGAGGATTCTCCACCGCCGAACACCGAAAAGAGTCCCGTGAAGCGCTCCGCACGCAGGAGGTCGAAGGACTTTCGCGACAACGTCCTCGCAAACGCGATCGCCAGGAAAGAGAAATCCTACGAGGCGCCCGGCGGCGGACAGACGAGGCCTTCGCGCCGGATCAAACCGACGGCCAAAGTCCTGGCGAACCGCGAACTGAGGCTCGGCCTCGAAGCTCAGGTCAGCGCCCGGTCGACTGCGGCTTCCGACGGACCCAAACTCACCAGATCCAAGCTGAAAAAGTCTCCACCGAAGAGTGCGAACGGATCGCCTCCGACGAAGGTAGCCGCCGAACCGAAAAAGAAAGTATCGTCCGACGGCGACGGATCCGATCCGACCGAGATCGCGGAAGTCCCCGAAGCGAAGTCCTCCGACGACGGAAAGCGAGAGTCTGAAGACGAACCGGTACCGAAGAGGTTGGGGAAGGGTGCGGGTCGACGCGACGACGACGACAGAGAGCGCAAAAGGATAAACAAATTGAAGAAGAAACATTTGAAAAAATTAGGTCTCAAAGCTGTATCAGAACGCAACAGAAAGCGAGCAATGAGGGAACGCGAAACCCTAACCGACGAGTCGACCATGGACTCTACAAACACTGATGCAATAATAGAACATTTAAACAGTCGTAGCAAAACATTAAATCGAGGGTAATTATAAAGTTAAATTCTCACCTACTTGACTACTACTATGTTGACTTTTTAAATTACCAATATATCTCATTCAGACTTTCTCACTTTAGGATACATTCTTCTTCTTGAATAAAAATGGTTTAGTTCTTTAATCCTTTTAACCTCAGCCGTTTTTTTAACAATTTTGCGAAAAAACTCTGTCCAGTGTAGATAAAAGGTCACTCTGTTATACGTTTTTTTGGTCTAATTTATTTCCCATGTCGGCGTATATTCTATAAATTATCAAAGTGCGCACTGAAATATTAGCTCAGGGTTCCTTTTAGCACATTATCGACACTGAGGCTAAGAGTTAAACTAATTTTTGCTTATAATTTGTTTTTGAAAATGTCGAAAAGAAATAAGACCAGTCTATGAAAATGTGACATTGATAAGTATTGTTTGTCAATTAATACTTTTTTGTGTGCTTTACTTTTAGTTCCAATCCCGAAATGAAATCACCGGGATTCACCAAGATGGATAATCTTTCACATAAAGATATCAAAAAGCTGAGAAGTAGTAAACCACCCCCCAAGAGGAAATTATCAGTAAGCGACAGCGAAGACTCTGCAAACAATGAAAAATCTTCAGACAACGAAGAAGTTATTCCTTGTAGAGTAACGAGAAAGCGGTCTAGAATGGGTTGTTCTAATTCGAGCGATAATAATGAAAGTGATATTAAAAAAGAGTAAGTTACCAGGTGCTTTTTAAACTTTATAATTGTACAGTGCTGTTGTTTTTCAATATATAAAATATTTACCATATCTACAAAATTTACTAGAAAATGAGATTCGATTTTTATTAAAGTATCAACATAACGTAATTTAATTACATTCAGATGTAAAAATTAAATATTCTTTTTTCAGTTCATCTGAAGAAAATGTTAGTGGAAACATAATGGGTTGTTTTTGCAATGATGAAACAAATCTTTATGCTAATCCAGCATCTTTAGCAGGTATTTATTATAAAATAAAATAAAATTATAATGTAAAAATAGATGCATAGAACCCTCATTTTTAACAGATGAGATTTTGAAACGAATATTTGTTTATATACATTGTAGAAACTGAATTTTGTCATGCTGTTGAATACATTGGAGGCCGCACAATTGGCTGTGGACGCCCTGTTACTGTTGGTAAACTTGTACGTGCTGGACCTCGAGCGCCTTATTTTCTTGCCTGTGATCTGCATCACCATCGTCTCGTTTTACATCATTGCTGTGCTGGTTGTGGTGTATTTTGCACTCAGGTTAGATGATTTTAAGCCAATTGTGATTGAAGGAAAAGTACCTTATTCTATAGGCAGTTATTCCGAAAAAATAAGCACGTCTTACTGCTTGAAATATAAAGAAGTACATTTTTAGTTTATAATAAAAAATACTAATGCGATCAGATATCTGTTTGGCTTCTAATAACAAACATGTAAACATGGTTTGGCATGTAGATTTTACTAATGTTATTTAAAATTGTAGAGTATTTAATGTTGAATATTTTGGAAGCGACCCAAACTCATGAGCGTAGGTAGTAACTTCAATAATGTGACAATATTTTGCGGTGGTCGATGTAGAGCTTACAAATGTTACTAGTACATAGATTTTTTTTGAAGATAAACACGTCTTATCGATCATCTGGAGGCAGGCCACAGATTGATTAATGAGATTAGTCACTCCAATACGACGAAATTTTTTAAGAGGCAGAATGAGTGCATAGACAGATTGGTTAAAAACTTAATGATTATTGGTATCCACTCGGATTGCGATATGGGATATTTTGGTGTTTTTCTCATAATTCGTTATGCAAAACGACACTCGTTTAACGAGACATTTTTTTACAATTTGTTTTGCTTATTATGCTGAGTTCTCATTAAATGAAGATCCATTGTATAAATATGATATTATATATCAGAAAATGCATTTATTTTCCATCATTAAAACATCTATCACTCTTAAATAGTTGTCAATAAAATAAATTCTATTTCTTTAGACAATAGTACACTTTGGTTGATAAAAAATAGGATATTATAAAACAACTAAAACATCCATAAATATTAATTAGAGCTATATAATAGCATTTATGTTTTATAATTGGCAATATTTTATCTTTCTTTATTTTATTTGTTATTGTTTACATAATTTACTTGTTATTGAAAAAGTATGTTTTATTTTTTATTAGGGAGTTTGTTATCAATGTAGCGAAGGTCACCTGTTTCATTGGGAATGCAGCTTACCGTTTGTCCCCATGTTGATACCCTCTGGACAACATGATATGTCATTGTCACCGAGTCACGATCAACAGCCCAATCAACCTAAAGGGACTATAACTGATCTCTATAATTCGGACCCTGGTTGTCCACATTGCGGACTACATCCTAATACATTAGAACCTGTAAATACTGATTGTCACAAAGTTAACTTGGAGATGAATTGCTCTAGTCCTATGATTTTGTTACCAAATCCACGGCTGCAATGGTATAATAATGTAGTATTATATTTAAAAGTGTCACTTATTTTATCACTCATCGGTTCAATAATCGTTCTTGTATTTAGGGTTCCAGCTCGGATGTCATTTTCTACGAATAAAAAAAAGTCAAAGATGTCACAGAAACTTAAACACGACGAACTCTCTGTTTTGCCCAATGATCTGGTTATATCTCTGAGGTCTTGTATGGAAAAAATTAATGCAAAACGAGAGAATCTCATCGACTATGATGATCTTCTAATGAGAGTTAGCTCTGAAAATCAAATAGATATGGATCTAATAAATGCAGTTTGTGAAAAAGAAAATACAATTGATAATATTGTCGCCGCTATCAGTAAGTACTGACATTATTTTTTAAACGTAAGATAATTCATAATTGAAATTATGAATTGATCTTTTTGTTATTAACGTCCCAGAAGTACCCAACTTAATGTATAGATGGCAGTTGTTGTTCTTAAAAAAAAATCAAGTTTCAAGTTTGTAGACGCTACGTTATTTAGTATTTGTTTAAACATGTAAAATAATTAATCATCGTATTGTGATACAATAATTTTATTTGAAAGGTCTCAGTCCAATCAATATCAAAGCCGAGTTCAATTCTACGAATCACAGATCCATTATTTCACATGTGAGACAAAGGAGCAGTCAAAACAATGGATTGAAAGGGGAAAATTGGCTTCAAAGAAGCCAGATTTAACCCCTTTGGAATATTTTCTTTTTCTAAACATGAAAAAATAGTTCGGTGGTAAAAGATTTGGCAACAATTAAGAGATGGAGTCGGAGCTTTTGATGGCTATTTTAAAGAACTTAACGGTTCTCACTATAAACAAAGTATCGAAGCTATTGAACAATGCATCAAGCTGAGAAATAAAGATATTGTTTTTTAAAAAATTGTGTTTTCTTTATTAGGGGGGTTACTTTTGGGACTACCCTCGTATGTTATACACTTCATTTTTATATTTTCATTATGAAACATTTTTATTCGATATAATTCTATAGATTCGGGAGGAGATCCACGGAAACATATTCCTCAAGTCGATGATGGAACTTTCATACATTTAGCTGCTCGTGAATTAAATTTAAGCGCCATCCATATATTCAGAATGTTTGGTTGTGATTTAAATACATATGACGGTGAGCAAAGAACGCCCCTTATGTTGGCACTTATGAATTACGATACAGAAGCCATCGACAAGGAAGATATGAGCAAAGATGATAGTAATTGTGAAAATCAATATGACATTAATCAAACAGAAGAGAACGATAAGGTTGAGTTTAACGCAGTCTTCGTTAGTCAAAATGGAGAATCTACTAACGGGCCCGAGTATTCGGAAACTAAGCAAAATGTTAGCGACAAAGAATTGGTTGGACACCAAAAAGAATACAAAATGGTCATTGAATATCTATTAAAAGCTGGGAGTGACGTTTCTTTAAAAGTAAAAAAAAGTGACATAATGAACGTTTTGCATTAATCAGAATCTTGCAATATGAAATATAGAATATGAATTATTTTAGGGACCCAACGGAGCAACTGCTCTTCATCTAGCTGCCAAGTTTGGAGATATCAAAACGTGTCTTTTAATACTTAATAGTTATTCTCACATATCGAAGGCTTTTATAAATCAAAAGGATGACGGAGGATGGACCCCACTCATATGGGCGATTGAAAATAAAAGCAGCGAAGTTGTTAGGTTGTAAAATTATAAATGTATGTAGTTCATAATCATTACGTCAAAGCATGATTATTAAATTTTGTGCATCAGGTTTTTGTTAGAAAATGGATCGGATCCAATGCTAAGGGATGCTGAAAACAACACTTCTCTACACTGGGCAGCTTCGGTCGGAAGCAGTGTTATTATAGAAGACATATTAAATTTTGGCTGTCAAGTAAACGCCGTGAATCTTAGTGGTGATACGCCATTGTGAGTATTCTTGCAAAGTTTCATTAAATTTTCGCACATATCGCAATTCACATTTTAAAATATTTCAATTATTTACAGACACTTAAGCGCACGTCAAAATCACTTCAATTGTGTTGTTATTTTACTTGCGAGGGGAGCTCAGGTATGTTATTTTTTTATTGAATTGAATTTGGAAGAACTAACTCAATTTTAACGATGTACAGTTGTGTCCCAAAAGTCATGAAATATGTATATTAAAAAAAAAAAAAAATTGACAATACCAGTAAAAATTGTTAATATTCTTTCAAGTAGTCTCCGCAAGCATATTTTTCCACTAACGGTCTTGAGACATAAATTCTTTATGAACCACATCTTTGGTAAAATTTGATTGCTTATCATTTTTCGGAAATATCCGCCATCGTGCGTAGTGATATGGTCTCGATACAATCGTACACTAAATCAGCTATTCTGATTCTACTGTTGGCTGAGACTGAACTTTGGTTTGCTGTAAAACTAAGAGTTGACAAAAAAATATATTTCATGACTTTTGGGACACACCTTGTATTTTGAGATAATCCATAAACACCGATCCGATGATTTTATTTATATTTATAATAATAAGCTCTTACCGTTTAATATTTTTGTTACAGATCAATATCAAAAATTCAGATATGGAAACGGCCCTTCAGTGTGTTACAGATGATACCAGTGATTGTTATTCTGCTCTCGCAGTTAATGAACACCTTCAAAAAATTATCAATCCAAGTTATACAATTGAACGAGTAATTTCCCAGTACGAATTTACATTTTGCTAACAGTATATCTTAATGATAAATTACTATAATTAAAATATTTTGTTTTGACACCATAGGGATATATCAAATGGAAAAGAAGGAAATCCTATACGATGCGTGAACGGTATTGACGATGAGACTTTGGATGAAAAATTTACATACATTACAAAAAATTGTTTTACAATTGATATAAATATCGATAGAAAAATATCTTCTATGCAGGTACATTTGTATACAAAAATAAATATTCATAATCATTCAATGTATTCATTGAAATATTTGATTTAATATCTCTCACTCAGGTATGTCAATGTAAGGGTGTATGCGGACAATCTGAAGATTCATGTGCATGCTCAAACTTATCTATGCAGTCGTGGTACGATGCCAACGGTAGGCTCGTATCCAACTTCGATTATAACGATCCACCTATGATATTTGAGTGTAACGATGCTTGCTCTTGCAATAAGGTTTTTTATATTTATACAATACACATTTCAAACGTCCTCATTTCATTTCTTTATCATCAATTTATGTTTTTATTTCACAATCAAGCTGAGATGTTTAAATCGAGGCCTAGATCAAGGCGGAAAAGTGTCCTTAAAAGTGTTTCGACAGACGGGAAACACACCCCGTGGTGGCGGATGGGGAGTTTGCACAATGCAGCCAATTTTGAAAGGTTCCTTAGTATCGGAATACGTCGGAGAAATACTTCCCGGTTCCTTGGCTTATCACCGCGATGATGATTCTTATTTATTTGAACTGGAAATGAAAGATGATATATTACAGGTCAGCTTTCTTTTTTAAATGCTGTTGTGTATTGAAATTGTGATCTGTAACGTAATTTTATTTGTTTTATCAAGGACACTTCTGAACCGTACTGTATAGATGCGAAGCATTACGGTAACATTTCTCGATTTATCAATCATAAATGTGAACCGAATCTTGTTCCTGTCAGGATTTTTGCAGATCATCGTGATCTTCGTTTTCCCAGGATTGCATTCTTTGCAAAAAAAAATATTGATATTGGCGAAGAGCTAGGGTATGTTTAGTAATTCTATTCGCTCAATGGAACATTTTCATAAAGACCCTTTTTAAAAATGTTTTTATTTCAGATTTGATTATGGAGCAAAGTTTTGGAATATAAAAATCAAAAGTTTCACTTGCAACTGCAATTCGAGACACTGTCGCTATAGTAACAAAAATGGTGAATCTGGAGACGAATTGTCCGAAGGCGACGATGCAGATCAAGTGGAGACTGAAAATTAAATTATATAATTGAATCTCGTAGTTAATACTCCATTTTAACGTTGATTGCGTTAAACATCGACTTAATTCTAAAGCATTCTTTTGCTCAACTCGCGTTAACATTATTTTATAAAACCCATTATGACATTTTTGATGTACATTTAATCGAGAGTATGAATTCCGCGTACTCTTCAATCTCAGCATTGAAATATATCATCGATGGTGGTAGCCGGCACAAAAACATTAGTCAAATTTGATGACGGCCGCCCGCGGTTAGTGTGGCACGAGTCATATTAAAATGCTTTATAGATATCTCATTACCTTTGAAATCTTGAAACTATATTTTATTTATTTATTCTGAACAATATAAAAGATATTGATTGTAATTTTTTTTTAATGTTTTTTTATTTATAAGATATAAAATATAAAATAGATTTTTTTGTATGTTATTTTCCTGATATTATTTATTGAAAAATATGCATTACCCTCGATCCTCATAACATGGTCACATGCTTCTATGTAACCATTAGTGCGAGCAAATTTATTTTAAATTAGAGCCACACGAAGCATGTTTAACAGAACAATTGATTAACTAAATGGTTCACCAAACTGAACAAAGAGATGACATTGAATGGCTTTTTTTTGTAATGAATATTATTGAGAATGTATTTTAGTATGTCTGTAAAAAACATCTATTATTTTACTCATCCACTAGAATGTACAAGAATTTTTATTGTTTACATGAATAGTTAAATTTATTTTTTATTATCAGAGTTATTATAAATAAGTTGATATTGATTTCGTCTCCATGATGTACTTTTTTTTTTAATAAAGAAAAGATTGTCTTGAAGGACTTTATCGACAAAAATAATACTACAGCAATTTTTTTTACATCGTATTGAATGAGTTTTCATTTATAAATATTAAAAAAATGTAGTTTCTGATCTTAAGATTACAATAATTCCTTGTTTTGCGACATTAATAACAAATCTACCGTATAGTGAATCAATGGATTAATCATGAGTAGAAGTCGATAAGTAGGATTTTCATCAATAAACTGATAATGTGTTATACTTTGAACATTTTCTGAAAATAGGTTTAAAATTTAATAGTAATGTGAATACATACTAAAAAATAGTTTAATCTAAAACTCAAAGTACAAAGAGTATAACGAGATAAGCAGAACAAAATGAATTGAAAATCAAAGGTGCTGAAACAAATATCGATCCAACATCCGTGTTTGATCGAACGAGAGGATCATAAACAATCTGTAACAACAAGTGACTGCGAGAAATGAGGACCTTTTCAGGTCGTAATGGTCGCTGTTCTTCGCTTGCGTTTCAGAGTATAAACCGCTGAAAAACCAAATGGGTTCAGGGGGCCTCAAATTTAAATTGCACCAAGGGTCTCTCAAGTGCTAAATTATAATGTACGAAAGGGATTCAAATGTAATTCGGAATTTGGTTATAAAAAAACATTAGTGAGAGTATTTTATTTTTCTAAATAGTTCCATTCATTAAAAATACTTTTATTCCGTTGGATTGGAAGCTTCTCGATCCCGTGATTGAAGAAAGAAGGCGGCCGCTCAGAAAAGCAGTTGCGCACGTAATGTTCGACCGCAGCGTTGTCTTGAAATCGTTGCCCCCCTAATGCCGCTATAAACATATAATAGTCACACGGGGCCAAGTCTGGACTGTAAGGTTCCAAGTATAATTGGGCAAGTTACGGCTACTGTATGTGGCTGCGCGTTCCCAATTAATTATTTGGGGCACAGTGGTATTTATTTATAAATGTGTCCCACTTTTTTTAGTACCTAGAATGCATGGCGGGTCATTTTTTAAATCACCAGCCCATGCACAACAGAAATTCAACAACACATGCATAGTAGCTCGATATCTATCCCACTTTTGTCCCGATATTAGCCAGCTGAATTTTGAAAAAACATTTTTTTTTTAATTTCTGTGCAACTGGGTACTTTTTTTTTTAAATTCCTGTGCCTAAAAGAGTTAAACGTTTGTGTTTTATTTAGGAGTAACATCATCGAATATTACTAATCAATTTGTATAGCAAAGTTCCGAGTTATTTTTTAATCCCTCTCGTGGTATATAATAAAATGTTGTTACTGGTGTAGCAGTTGCTTTGTGCTACGTATAGACATTCACATACACAATAGAGGCAGCTCAGCGCATGCGCAAGCGTCTTTATGCTGCGCGCGACGGACACACTACGAACGATTTTCCCTCTCTTTCCGACTAATACTTTTCATGACGAAAATTGTTTCATTTAGGCGCCGGAACATTGGCGGATTTAGCTATTGGCGTAGAAGGCGCGCGCCTCGGGCCTCAAAATTTCAAGAGGCTTCATAAATTTTAGGGGAGGGGAGGGCATTAAAAACTTTTTTCGATGGATTCATTTTAAAAGCGTTGAAAATGGATTTAAGAAATTACGATTTTACTTAATCGCGACATGTAAAAATCGCGATTGAAAAGTCCCATTATCCGTGAAAAAAAATGAGCATGAATTGGTAATCCAAAGCGTAATACAGAACACATCGATAGTTGCTATGGTTTATTTGCCTTAGCAACTATTAGACTAATATGCGCTAACATGGTGCATCCGTTAAACGTGTCGCAAAACAAATTTCGCATACAAATAATGCCAATGCTAATTTCAAAACTTTCTTGGATACATGCCCAATAACTCACCAAAGTTTCATCGCAATCGGATGAATGGCATAGGAATTTATACTCAGCAAGCAAATTTATTTATAAATCTTGGATCACAAACAGACTTTCATTTATATATATGTATATATTTTTGTCGGAGTCTGCACCAAGTTAAAAAAAAATCAAATGGCCCCAGGGGGACTTCAAGTCGCTAAATTTGTCATGAGCGCTAAAAATAAATGGTATTTTAATTTCTTTTAAAAATTAATATATATATATATATATATATATTGATAGTGTGATGTTTCAGTATGGATGCAATTTAAACGATGGATACATTTTGTATTTAATTATTTTAAGAAAAGGGGCATGATTAAAATGGTCGCATAGCGAAGGTCGCAGGTGCGGAGCGTATGGACGCGTTGAAGGTAGAGTTTGGGCCAAATATAAGCGAGGTGTATTTGAAAGCAGTGTTTGTTGTGAGCGTGCAGCTACTTGACGGACTCTAATTTCTACAAATTGCGAAATGTTCGCTTTCGCGTTGGCATTCGGCCACCACTTTTTTTACATCAGATAATCATTTCGCAATAACCTAGTGCCATTTCAACCGGGAACTATTTTTGATTGGTGATTTTTTTTAAAATAAAAACAAAAGCAGCTAGTTAAACAATCGAGGCCAATCTTATGTCGGAAACGAATCAGCCGTTTTCAAGTCATCCAAACAAGTACGTTTTCATTTAACACATCTTGCGGCAACTCGATTGAGTCTTTCCTTTGTTCGCCGACTTGTTTATTTGCTTTTTTTTATTTCGATTTGACGACAAGAATGCCATATATTAGCATAATGCACCACTTTAAAATCTAGGGCGTGTGCTTTTTGTTTCAAATCCAAAACAAACTACATATTTTCATATTGCGCTTAACGATATTTTAATTGCCATTCAAATTAAATAAATGAATTGTATCGTTTCATTGTGCTTTTAAAATTGTTTATAGCCACTTTCGATTCCGCATTCCAAAACAACTGGAGTAATTTTAAAAGTGCACGCGTAAATAGTTTTATTTGTGATATTCGCGTGCAAAAAAAGTACAACAATATTTTTATTGTTTTCCTCGTGCGCGGCAGCCAATGTAACATCGTTTCCTGATGTAAAATTTAGTACTCGAGATGTTTGTTTTTCAGCATGGGACAAATTCGGCCTTCGATTTGCGCGGTTTCTTACTACGATTTCACTATTGCGCGGCATTAAGACAGAACGGTCGAGTTTTTCTATTGTACGCGGTGGATCGAGATCTTTTTGAGACCTCTAATAATGTAGGAGGCCCCATGAATTATTGAGGCCCGAGGCGCCACCGATTATTCGTTTGGGTCGGCGCAACTCTTTATTCTCCATAATACACAATACGAACTTTATTTTGCTGATAATTCTTTGAAAAATGTGACTAACGCACGATAGGTGTTTTTAATTACTAATTGCTTATCATTCTCATTGTACTTTTAATAGTCCTCGGATTAGAACCAATTAAACTCTAAAAAGCCACAAATTATGATTGTAAATTTACTGCACGTTACTTTCATTAAAATATCGATTTCAATGCCTTTGTTCAAAACGAGAGCGATTTTCAGTCCTTCGGTCCGAGCGGGTCTCGGTTAACACGCGGTCACTCGCTGATTTAAATTATCAACGAGCGATTGTCGTGTCAGTACGCGTTGAAACGAATTTTCGATTTTTTTCCCGAAGACGATCGAGTTTCCTCGGTCGGTTGGACTCTGCGATTATTTCGACCTCCAACGAGAAAGGATTTTGAGCATCTGATCGTCGCTGATTAAACAATTACACTCGCATTCGGACAGAGCAGCACTTGATTATCAGTGTGCTGGAACGCGGCGTCCTTCGCTATGACGCACGCTTATGTTAAATGTGATAATAGGAACAGCATTTATTTATAAACACCTTTATGTTCAAATGTTCCATGACATTGAGCGAGGGCAGGGCTATCAATATACCGGGGATACTATATATAATAATAGTGAGTTCATTTTAAAATGACGTCCGTACAAATCCACTTTTCTCTCAGGATCGCGCAGCGTGCGTCAAGCTCGTATATCAATAAACAAACACCGTCGATGACACGCAATATTCATTAATTTCTTTGCGTAAACATGAATAATACGCTTGAAATTGATTTATTTGGGTTATCATTATTAGTGGATAAATTTGGGTTATCGATCTATCGTACGATGTACGCAAATCACTTTCTCCGTCTCCCGTTCACAATCTCCGAACTCGACGTGCAATAATGATCTTTCTGAATCGCTGGAATTCGATCGTGCTTAGTTTGATCTGAGATTATTCTTAAGATGATTCATAAGGCGAGTGGCGCGCCATAAACTGAAATCTAATTTCCCCGTAATATATTTGTTAAATTGGGAGCTTTTCGTTGCTCGAAGACAAATCGCAATATCGAACGTGAAAACAAATAAAACTCTATATCACAGGTCCCCAAACTTTAATGGCTCGTAGACAGGTCAGCTGTCCATTTTTTCCGTTTTGCGTAGACACCCTGCTTTTGTAATATTGATTTTTAACAAATTCATACCCAATTTGTAACAAATTCAACACCCGTTTAGGTTTTTAGCCTGGGACAAATTCGATATGCGCGGTTTTTTTTTACGATTTCACTATTATGCGACATCAGGCATATTATTTAGCAATTTTTTGAACATTTCATGCAAACTCATTTCGTTCCTTGCAATAAAAATAAATTTGCTAATCGGAAAATAATTAATTTTCGCTTCCACAGAACTAATTGAAACCGTATCTCTAGCCCTTTCGAGTGTTCTAGGAATGTCGAGATCGAAAGAGTCGGGGAAACATTAAATAAGTTGGAGAAGGCCCGTCGGGCGACGGAAGGAGATCGTCGTCCTGCCGCCCGGCAGACGGTTCACGACCCTTCCAGACGGAGGATGCACTCACCTTCGACCTGCGACCCTTATTTACTCTCTGTTGGAACTGGGATTGGAATTCACACTTCATGCAGATGTCGAACGTTGACTTCTTTATCTTCATCCTCGTTCCTTATCGGCACTCGTATCGGAAACATCGTACGACTCATTTTTATTATTTTATCAGGGTTGAATTATTGCAATGGAATGTGATCCATTTACAACGTCTCAATTGTGTATCGATCGTCCGAATCCAGATATCGCGTAATTCTCTGTCGAATGCAAATTTCACACACTCTAAAAGTCTTCTTCTGAATATTACACGAACGAAATTACCAAGGGCTAATTGTAGACTCTATACTACGAGGTGGTCGTACACTTTGTCGGAGACAAATCAATTAGAATAACCAAAAAATGCATTTATATTACAATATGGTTGGTCATATACAGTGGCATATTTAGCACTCGAGAGGCCCTGTTCCCATTTGCTTTTCAGCTTCTGCCGTTCGGTCCTCGATATCTGCGGTTTCTTATAACGAAAGCGTCACCAGGACAAATAAGGGCCTAATTTTTTAATTGAAAATTGGCATTTCAATCGCAATATCTACATACCGCGTAAAAGTGAAACCGTGTATTTCCAAGTATGAGAACGAATTTTTGAGATCTCCTAAAATAAGTGAGGCCTTTTGCTAATTGAGAAACTGTTTTACATATCTACGACGAAGTACATATGCATATATTTTCGTACCCGTTCGAAATCATCGTTTAACACATCGATATGAAAATTTCAACATATGAAGCTCTTCAGGCATATCTTCTTTCCTTATCGCTCTGTGTCGTATTTGCACGTAGCAGGAATTACAATGATGCCTCGCACAGTCCTGTTGCAATTGATCATTTTGCACATTCGATAATAAGTTTAGCGCTCGCCGAATTGACGAGCTCGCAATAAAATAAAATTAACTCTGAATCGGCGCACGGCAAAATATAATTTGAGAGGGCATCGATGACGCGACGACAATGGATACAACTAAAATACGACACGGAGCACAAAAATTCAATTCATCGCTGTGTCTTCATTGAAAACTTTTTAAATTGCAAAATATGAGAATTAATGATATCCTCAATAATAATCGTTGGATTCATATCCTTATCTTCGTTTCGAGCAAATTGTTTGCATGCAAAATACAACGGCTACAGCTTGTTTATTTAGTGAGGAAGAAAAAGGGTGTGGAATCCTCCTCTACGTAACAATGAATAGTTGAATGTGGATTAAATAAATAAGATGATTAAGCCGAGCACACTCTCGTGCGTCACGTCGATCACCGATGAAGAAAAGTGAGAATCGTGTGCTTTGTTATCGCTCAACTCGAAAAACCTTATGGTTTGTTAGAAACGGGGAAGACAGTCTTTTTGTGAATGTTGGTATATTTTAATAATTATATTACATATTGGATGGGGAAGGGGGGCAGACTCACTAGAGTCCGGTAGAGATGTATTCGCGCCCAAGACTACCGGACGACTCGTTTGCGTGCGAACAAGAGAGGCGAGTAGGAAAGAGATCGCCGCTAGACGCGCGAAGATCATATAGATCATATAGCCGCAGAAGGTGCGCCTCAAATTCAAGGGGCCTCATACATTTTAGATTCGAAATGTTTTTGACCCACCGTGGAATTCAAAGGACTTAAGAAAATCACGTTCGTTCTTTGAAATATGTACTGTAACAGGAAATCGCGCATATCGAGGCCCCGGGCTGAAAAACCAGATGGGTTCGGGACTCTCAGACTTAAATCCGCCACCGTCGACGAAAGATCTGAAAGTTAACAGCGAGATCGATAGGTAGATATGGAGCAATCCATCGGAGAAAATGAATTTGGGCGATGTTTACTGCATCTTTAAATCATTCGATACTCATATATCAATATGATAGTATACAATAGGTGATAAGTTCTGATGATTGAAATGTGCAATGAATGGGATTATCCAGCCGGAGCAGATGCAATGTTACTCTAGCAAGGTCGGTCATTCAAATTGCAGATTAGTCGCGTACGTATTTTGGTGTTTATTTCTAGCCAATTAGTCAGCCTCCGCCTCCTCCGCATCGTCTTTTCGGCTAATTTCAGATGTCTCCGCCGAAGATCGGAATCGCAAGCGACGACTCGTATGACTCATGTTCTAGTCGCTCTGATCGTAAAGATATCCTCGAGTACCATAAAAGACCAATAAAACCCTTATCTTGTCGCATCGTTTGTTCTTATCGCAGGAATTTGAAGTCATATTCCCATTCAAATAATGAGTACATTTTGGCTTTACATCGTCGCTCGAACAGTTTCGCTCCGTCGTCCGAGAGGAGAGAGCGCTCTCGAAACGATCAGGCTCTGCAAATCTTTCGACGGGAGTCAGGTCGGTCGCGTCCTCTGCCGCTTTAATTTAATTCCATTTTTCCCGTGCGCTTTATTCGTATAATTGTCTCCCGTCCGGATGACGGAGGTGACTCCCGGCGAAGATACATCGCGGCCTCTTCCGCCGAGCTCGCTCAAGTCATAATCAAAAGGATCCTTCTTTGAAGCACACTTTTAACTCGCTCACGTTGCACTTTTACTCGACAACCTCCAATTGAAGCCCGTTCTCTGCCCCGATGCCGCGTAATAGTGAAATCGTAACATGGGAAACCGCGCACATCGACGTCTAAATGACATAATTTGCTCCACGCCAAACAAATTGTGCCAAGGGCCTCTCCAGTGCTAAATCCGCCATCGGGGACGAGACTAACCTACACTAACTATCATCGGTCAATTTGTCATCGATGCGTACGCCGAGGTATCTGACACTTCTGGAGCGGCTAACACAATGTTCCCGGATTGCTATTGTCGGTGGTTCAGCGCGTTTCCTTCTTAGGAATAGGGCCTCCGATTTTTCTAGTGTCGAGGAGAATTCATTTTTTTCGAACATTGCGCTCATCTGTTGTTTTGCTCAGGAAGGTCAATTCTTAAAAGGTCATCATGCATCATAGGGTTGGCTCTCTTTCTTCCGTGGCTTTTAGTATTTCGGTCCAGCGGGCATTCTTCGCATCTAAAATGACTAAAGCTGCCTTTATGCTTCGCTTCGGTGGTGTTTGCAGTGGTTTGTATCATTTCATTAGGGACGAAGTCTTCTATGATGAAAAGTTATACGTCTTGTTTTTCTCTTTCGCCAGTGAAGGTTTCTGGAAGAGTATCAGGAAACAGGTGTTGCTTGTATATCTAATAGATTTTGCAAGGGAGGTTTTTGCTTTCTTTGATTCTGATTTGCGCTTTTCTTTCTTTATCGTCATTTAGAATTTTTATCAAAAGTTCACGGTCTAGCTTTTTGGTTGCCCATCTTCTATTAGGGGATGGTATGTGCCTAGTTCCGTACGCGTCGCGGAGAGAGAATCTGATATACTGACGGTCGCTATGTGCGTAATCTTCGAATATTTTCCACTGCGAAGGGACGAGAGAGCGGGGCCTGGAGACGTCGACTTGCCAACTCGATATGTCAATCATAAAATACAAGAAAAGGCAACGAGGAACGAAGTTTATAACTAACCATAAAACAAATTAGGGTAAATAAACAATGGTATTTCTTGTGCTTTCCACCACTTCCAAAAAAACATTGAACAAATTGAAGTGCCGTGAGGTATGCAATACTCTTCCTTCTTCATACTGTCAATATCCACCACAACATATTCTAACTTATTAGCCAATTGTGCAATTTAGACAATATTTTTCGAATTAAATTGATGTGGTTCGTTAGTAACGTCATCAACATCGCCGTTAGCGTCATTTTTAATATTTCTTCTTTGGAGTTAATTAGTGTATTCGGTACATCAGCGCTTGACTTTTGCTCGCGCGTCTCATTCGATTGGCATATGTATGAAAAAATATATACAGTAAGACCTCGTTTAGTATTTCTTCGATCAACGTTGATTCGATATAACGCGGTCTGCTCGAAGCCTAAAAAAAGGCGGTACTTTCGAGCTTCGATTGACTCGACGTAATGTCGATCTCGCTTGATAAAAGTTAACCGATAAATCCACGAACGGAGTACGAAAGAAGCTACGGTATCTCGTTTACTTGATCCTTTGACTGCTACGGTTTATTTTTATAAACGGAAATTTGTTTGATATATTCTTTGACGCCCTGATCCACAAAAATTACAATCGACGATATATCGTATTTTAGCACTCTAACCTGTGAAAAACAACACTTTGGTCATCCTGCGCGACGATTTTGAACAGTGCTCGTGTGCAATGAATAATCTCATGTTCTCGTGATCATTTCAGAGGATAAGAGCGGACATTCGAGCTCGTCGAGGAGAAGATCGAAACCCTCGAAGTCGAGATGGCGCGAGAGTCGTCCGTTCCCCAAAAAGATTATGGTAAATTCTTATCTATGTGTGTATATAAAAATTAATATCTGTCGTTTGTCTCGTATACGTTTCTATTCCGTACGTCCGATTTAAATTCTGTCCTCTGATTTCAGGCGAACCTTTGAAATACGACCCGACATTCAAGGGTCCTCTGCACAGAAGATCTTGCACTGACATAATATGCCTCTTCCTTTTCGTCTTTTTCTTAGCTACGTGGGGATTCGTCAGCTGGTATGGTGAGTTTTCCACGCTCTCTGCTCCGTCGTAGCGAACGCTGTTACGTGATTTTCGTTTTCGACAGCCATCACGAAGGGCGACGTCCGAAGAATATTGGCACCCACTGATTCCGAAGGTTACAAATGCGGATTGGATTCGCACGTCCAAGACAAACCGTACTTGGTCTTCTTCGATATACTCACTTGCCTCCAACCGAACGCGGCCATCGAAGGATGCCCCACGCCCCAGGTTCTCCTCTCTTCTCTGCTCTCTGCTCTCTGCTATTCTGTACTCGTACGAGACGCATTTCAATCGTTCATATGTTTCAGGTATGCGTCAAATCGTGTCCGGCTGAGAACTTTCTGAAATATCAAATAGATACTAATATTACGTTGGAGGAAATAAATAGCAAAATAGTATGCAAAACAGGTATACCGGGGCCTACGACAAAAGACGAAGTAAAAAAATTCATGGAGGATAAGAAGTGTGCAGAAAATGTTTTTAAAAGCAAATCAGGTAAACCTCGTTTAAATATTAACAAATAGATTGAAATGTGGACAATATGTATTTCGATTTCATCGCGTTGTTTATTTTTATTATTTTTTTCTTGCAAATGCAGCCCGTTAATTAAAAAATATGAAGAGAAAGGCCCGTTTGAATCGCGGATCCCAAAATTTTATTGTCATTAAATATATATATATCGATAGCTTTGCAGCTCGTTGTCCCGTCGAGTGTTTGAATTCGTAATCTGATTGTGTCGTCTGTTTGATAAATGTGATGCAGTTATGAGGCGATGCATAAGCGACCTGTCGACGGCCGCGTGTAAATCTGCAGAAAGCGGACAGAAGTCGACCGAAAGCTTTTTTCAAAAATTGAAGAATTTCTCTAAAAACGTCTTTTCGACAACGAGCATCAGAAAGATTAGCGCCGAACAGTGCTCGATAGATCAAAATGTACGTCTCCAAGTAAACGCATCCTCACTACTAATCGTCTAATAGAGATCCTCCGTAGATAGTTATGGACTAACTTTGGGGCTAACAGCATCAGCACGCATTTTTATTCTTTGCTTTTTATGGCTTGCTTCTTTTAAAAATGCATGCGAACACACATTAGAAACTATTTATCCCTTTTTTTGCAACATTCCCATTTCCACTGGTATTTTTATGAAAACAGTTTATCAGTTATATGCGGATAACTTGAGTTTTGTCTTTATATTTGATGAATGTATGATATTTTTGGGTGTATAAGTTATTTTATAAAATGAAAATTTGAATCATCAATTGATTCACAGAGACAATCTCGTGTTTTGTTTTTAATTTTTTTGACATACGAAAGCATCGGCGCAGAGAGAAATCGTCTGCGATTGCGACTGTGACTATAGTCTCCCGCAACGTGTTTGGATAAATGAAAATTGATCCTTCACTATCGACACAGTAACGATCCGATTGTTGCTTTTAATAGCATCAATTGTGATCAATACCGCAGCTGGCAGACTGTTATGATATAAACCTTGTTCAGAATGTTTTATATTTTATCTGTACATATATCCAATAATATAAACTAAAACAAGGAGCAACTTGGAATAGCACAATCACGAGGACGTGGCCTTTATTAGTTAGAATTTCATTTTAAAGCGGTGTGATGTTAAAATTTGCAATTCTAAATTAATTATTCCGAGCCATTTTTAAGTTCTCGTCGTTGTGTTGCTTTCATCTTTGGGCTTTATACTAACATTGATATGAAATTGAATTTTATATGAAGTATCCCACCGATGCATGCCAATAGAGCTGATAGATACGCCAACGGGTAAAATAAATCTAGATGCACTCGAGGATGTCATGAACATACTATCAAAACTCAACGAGGTAGGAACTCGCATATATCTTTCATTTGATTATCTTCAATTAATTTAATAGGATTTACAATGGCATATACACAGATACTTCTGAAATAAAATATGAATTTTTTTACCTCAAATGTAAAATACTCCTGGTCCATTTTTTTTTGTAGTTTGAAAAATACTTTTTTAGATATGTTGGGAATTTGTTTGTTCAATACGAGGATATTCTACAATTTTAATCATATTTTAAGGCACATATTAATAAAATTAATAATAGCACATATCTATTATTATGAATGTAATATACAATTTTTTTAAAAATAACATGTGCGTTAAAAATGAACATAATACACGTAATAATTTTTTACAATTCCCATAGATAGGTGTGATGATTATAGAAGACATTGTAAATTTGAAATGGGCTCTTCTCGTTGCGCTGGTGATCGTAATGATAGTGTGCCTCATTTATATAGTTTTGATGAGATGGTTAGCGGGTCCCGTCGTATGGCTGTCGATTATCGGAGTCATGGCAAGTCTTTCTTATAGTAAGTATAATTATTGTTTCTTCAGTTTGTTGGACACTATTAAAAAATAATTATTGATATTTTACAAATATTTTCAGCTATTTATCTTTCATACGATAGATATGCACATTTGAAAGCCAATCCACCCGTAGTAACGCCTTCTCTCACCAATGTGAACGCTTTCGCTCAGTCGCTGCTTTCCCTTCAAGAGACGTGGTTGGTTATTCTGATCATAGCGTCCGTCGTATTGTTGATCATTTTACTTTCAATCATATTTTTGCGAAAAAGAATCGTCATCGCTATAGCACTAATCAAAGAGGGAAGCAAGTGAGTTATGAAGCTTCCGATATATCGCTTATAGATTGCTATACATAATTTTTTCATACTATATAATGTTATTTCTCTCGTTACAGAGCAGTCAGTAGCGTGACATCTACGCTCGTTTTTCCAATATTTCCTTGGGTGTTTCAATGTTTAGTTTTGGCTTTGGCCATCGTTGTCGGACTCCATTTGAATACCATCGGAGAACCCAATTATAAAGCTAATTTTGACAACAGCTCGATCAGCTCTTGTAGTTTTAAAGTAAGTTTTGATTAAAAAATGCTCTTTTCTATTTTCCTCATAATTCAGATGAAATTAACTAAAAATAAATCTTATGATGATCATCAGGCGTTAAAAATAGTAACTGGTAACTCACAAATATTTCTATAATGTTTAACAAACTATATTGTTTATCCTCTTAAATCTATCTCTTGTCCTATGTATCCATTTTATGTCATACAGCAAGGTGAGATATGCACACCGGCTGAATTTAATAATGTGTCTTTATCTGGCGACTGCAAAGACGGAGTCTGTCATTTTGTCGGTATTACAGCAACGACTACAGTAAATGTGTTTATCGGTAAACTATATTGTCTTTTTATATGTATTCACTATAGTCGCTCATCTTAAAACACTGTAACTTAAATGTAACAATAACAATTATATATTTATTCCAGTTCTTAATATAATTGGATTCTTTTGGCTGACGTTTTTCATTGACGGCCTTTCTCAAATGGTATTGGCTTCAACGTTTGCAACATGGTACTGGACATTTAAAAAATCTGATGTTCCTTTTTTCACGTTGACTGCAGGATTGGGAAGAACTTTATGGTCGGTATTCATTATTAGCCATGACCAACGAAAACAATTCAATTCTATCCAAATACAAATCTTTTTAAGCCGATCTTTATGCTAAATTTAATGAAGTGCATTTTGATTAGACGTAGTAAAAGTCGTTTCGATAATGAACTCTATTTTTCAGGTATCATTTGGGAACTGTCGCATTTGGATCTCTCATAATTACAATATGCCGACTCATCAGAGTGTGCTTGGAATATTTGGATCACAAATTGAATAAGTTTGATAATGGATTCACACGTGCCATATTATGCTGCATGAAATGCTTTTTCAAATGTCTGGAATCGTTTCTCAAATTTATCAACAAAAATGCTTATATAATGTGTGCCGTTCATGGAAAAGGATTTCTATCCAGCGCTCGCGACGCCTTTTCCCTTTTGATGAGAAATATTTTACGAGTTTTTGTCCTGGACAAAGTAAGCTTTTATTTACGCCCCTCAGCAATTTCGACGAAGGTCGGCAATGTAAACGTTTCTATTTTTGTATTTTTAAGGTAACAGATTTCTTATTCTTCCTATCGAAATTGATCGTGGCCATTGGATGTGGAGTCGCAGCATATTTCACTTTTACAAGTTCAGATTTTTACGAACTCACCAAACAAGACAGGCTGCATTACGATCTAGTGCCAGTTTTTATAGTCGCAGTTGCCGCATATTTAATAGCGAGCATATTTTTCAGCGTTTACTCTATGGCCGTCGATACTCTATTTCTGTGTTTCCGTAAGTGCTAAATAATTTTACATACGTTTATATAGAATCGACTATTCAATCAGACTTTATTTACAGTTATTTAATATGCATTAATAAAAGTTAACTTTTACCTTATTGCAGTGGAAGACTGTGAAAGAAACGACGGTTCCCGCGAAAAGCCATATTTTATGTCCAAACAACTGTTGCGAATTTTGGGAAAAGCAAATAAAATGAAATAAATTTTCCCATAATTTATTTTATTACGCGCCACAGTAATTTTTATATTGTTCAATTATTACAGAGGATGAAAGGTGTCAAAATATAAATTGTATTTAATTTATATTAGATTTTATAACATGCTGTATGCTATATCAAACATGCTCAAAATTTATAATTTATATTCTGAAAAAAAAAAAACCACTGATTGGATCTTTGAGATCTATATTTTTGACTGTGATATTATATGTAGTGAGTGGCGATGAATATTGTCATTTGTAAAAATAACGCATTTTAATAATCGGGAATATATTTTCATGCAACCTGTCACATTTATATTTCTATATGGATACCGTTCAACGCGAGTCTATCTATTCGTTCTACGTACGACTTTTCTCTTTGATAAATTTGCACTGTAAACTTTATACATTTATTCTTCAAAACCCTGCATGAAATATAGACGACCTACAAATTAGATCCATATTTCATTAAGCTTCGTCTATTTGTTAAAATATGTTCACTCGCAGTTGAGTAATCCGAGAAAAATATAATCACCTCACCTATGATATCTCAACTTTTCAAATGTGTACTTTTACAAAGTAAAAAGCTCACATCGAAAAACCTACATTCCATTTGCTTATTTAAAATATAAATTAGTAGCAATCCCGGGCAATAGTATGCATGCACTATCAGAATATATTTATTATTATGTACGTATTTTATAATTTTGCCAGGTTTGATATAAAAAATAAATAATATATATATATAAAATATAAAGTAATTCCAAGATTAAAAATTGGGTATTGTAATTAGATTGTAACTTAAGAAGTCTCCGATTCGAGTGTATGAGATCTAAAATAACATTCTACGACCCTGTATCAACACATATTTGCAAAAAAAATCATATCTGAGTGCAAATTTCATCAATCGAATGGACAGGAACATACGTGGAAAATCTAGATTTACTACCAAATATTATTGAAAAACTAAGAGACTGACTACCAAAACCAATTTTATGTAGTAAGGTGTATTTTTAATATTCGATTTTAAGAGCAGCTATGCATTGCGTCTGAATGTTATATTATTATTATGGTTGTACCAAATATATAAAAAAAAATCAGAATAATGCTTTTATTTTAACAGTATTGCAAATCGCGAGATTTTTAATTTTGAGAAATAACAACGTCGAGACAGACTTGAACGCCTTGAAAATATCTATCTTATGTGATTACGTTTGAAATGGACTTTGCAATTAATTGGAATTTGTTTTCAAATTGAATGTGCACTCCTAACGAGCTAGCCGATAACGGCATTGTTATTTTTCATTTACTATTTATAATCGTAGAATATATGAGAAAAATAAGGACACGTTTAGAAATGAAATAAAGACAAAACTGTCGAGACTGGAATGCATAGCAACGTAATAAAATAAACAGTATGAAGAGGGATATGATTCTTTCTCAAGCATTTTGGTTTCATATCTCAGCTATCATGTTATTCTTCCCGGAGAAGTGTTTTGGGCATATTTTATGATGTAAATATGATGCCAATCTTTCTGCAATTAGTAACGCAGACAAAGCTTAATTTTTTTTTAATAATTTGCTTCCTCTTCGGAGAGTCGGATGATGAGCTGTTATGATATATCGACTGTCGAAGAGAATCAGAGCGAAGTCGTCGCCGTTCGGAGATCGTTCAAGAGCAGAGTCTTGAGATAGTTCTCGTCGTCGGTGAGAAGCTCCATGATGTCGAAGTGATCGAGCTTCTGTTTGATTTCGAAGTGGACGTTCTGAACTTCGAGACATTCCAGCATCTTGTCGTAGAAATTTCTGGACTGAGAGACGAAGGCGGGACTGTCGTGCTCGGCGACCAGGACGTAGAGCCTGAAGCGTCTCGGGCGCAGGTGGCGATGCGAGTCGAACTGGGGCGACATCGCCCTGGCCCTCTCGGGACTCAGCTCGAGGAAGTCGTTCTCGGGCGTGTCGACGAGGCCGGTGAGGTCGTACATCCCCGAGACGAGGAAGACGCCCTGCAGCGAGTCGACGTTCGGGACGGAGTCGAAGAGCGCCTCGTCGCCCAGCAGCTTCGCGAGCAGATGAGCGCCGGCCGAATGTCCGATGAGATAGACGGCTCTGAAAGGAGACGAAATGTAGCGAGTGCGAGAGGGAGAGCGAACGCGAGGGCTAGGGCTGACTCACTTGACCGCGCGCTCCGCTGCGTATCGGAACACTTGGCGGACGGCCCTCTCCGTCTGGCGCACGATCAGCTCCAGGCTCGCTTTCGGACAGAGCTCGTAACCGACGACGACGGTCTTCACGCCGGAGGCCCTCATCGAGCCGGCGAAGTACGCCGATTCCTCCCGAGACAGCTCGTGCCAGAAGCCTCCGTGGACAAAGGCGAGGATCGGCGCATCTGAAATTCCATCAACGTCAGCGACGCCCTATGCTCTACGCCCTACGTCCTCCCTTTCGACTACCTTCGGGCAGATCCGTGCCGAAGATGTCCAACTTTTCCCTCTCTCCGTCCCCATAAGGAATGTCTCTGAGGTTTCGGATCCTGTCCCGGGCGTTTCTGCTTTCTGAAAAAAAAAACATCCGTGTTCATCCTGAGAATGTTCTCGTCCGTTAATGTGCCGTTTTGTTTAGTAGAAGGTAGCACAATTCCAATCATCGACAATCATTATCGTACCACGAACGAGAGATTCATTGTTTTCAAGCAAACTTCTATTTAGCGATGAAGCTCATTTCATAAAGGATATGTTCGTCGATAAGCAAAATTGTCACATCTGGGGGTGAAGAAAATCTTATTATTCAGGAAAGATGTCTACGCCTAAAAAAATTTACTGTTTGGTGTGCAAATTGAATCTTTGAGCCGGAATATGATGCTGGAATTCTGAGCAATATCAATCAATGTTGAATAGGGATAATACGAAAACCGACATTTTTTAAAACCGGTTATAAGTTTTCGAACACAACCGGTTTTCAGTTTTAAGAAATTCAGAAAAGAAAAAGGTTATTCGAATTTTATTCAATATCAAAAGCATTGAATAAAATTCTCTCTTGTTTATGAATGTGAGTACAAAAAATATTTCAATATATTTTGTATACGCCCCGTATGATATTGAAATAAGATTGTGTATTTCTTAGCTTGTTCCCGCTGGAATGTCAAAGAAATACTGAAGAAACATTAATCCACAATATCAAAAAAAAAAAATATTTTACACACTTTTTTTCATTTATATGGTAATAGTACACTTCTGTCGCCTAAGGACGAGAAATTCGTAGAAGATTTGCATTTTACTCCAGTTTGCCTAATGTAGAGATAAGAATTAATTTCGAAAAAGATTCAAAACTATCTTCTGAGAAGAACCTTTTCTTACCTAAATCATCGTGTTGTCGGGCCAAGTGCAAAAGTACGCTGCTGTCAAGTGAACATTTCTATATTTTTAGTCCAAAATTCTTAGTTAATGAAATTTTAATTGTATATTCAAAACCTGAATTTTCAGGATAAAAAAACCTGGTTTTCGAAGGTCACAATTTTTACCTAAAATTTGAGTTTCCAAAACCGATTTTGAAAATCAACAAGCCCTTGATATTGAGTGACTTTATGTGTCTGATGTCTATTTTCAGCAAGACGTGTCACGCAACTCGAGAAAATATTATATCTAGGCATCACATTTAGATGGCCCTTTAAAAACAAAGTCAAAACAAGTCATCAAAGTTTCTAAAAAATAATTATGAAAATGTCTGCTATTTGAAAAGTATATTGAAAATAAGATTGTTTATTTTCACCATTTTTGCTTCTTGAAATATTGTTAAACAGAAGAAACCACATACAATTGAAGATAATTTAGTAAGACCGGAAGCAATAGATATGCTTCCTATGACCTGTGCTGATAAATATGAACGAATATCACTGTCAAATGATACTCTTCGTAAATATATTTTCATATTTATATTATATGATTTCAGCCATCAAAACTAGTAACTGCGTACCTTATATTGGACCTGCCAAAATGAAAAAAAAATCTGCTAGCCAATCCACAATTTGATGAATTATTTTTCTAACGAAAATTTGTCTCGGTAATAAGTTAGATCGCAGTTAAAATTGTTATCGGGAGATTTGTATATTGTATAAAACAGGTTATTCCGATCATAAATTTGCTTAATCAGTTGAACATCTCCATGCAAAGCCTCGATCACGCTGTGATTGGACTAAAAGAGCAATTGAGAACATTCCAAGAAAAAATGAAATCTGTGGAAAAAGAAAGTAAGGTTGATAAATTAAGGCTTTTTCCAAGCTCACGGAATTGCTTCTACACACCCTAGATGAAAATTCTTTATGAAATTTGGCAGGCGCGTGTATAATAAACGTCTCAATCGTTTGACCTATAATTATTTAAAAACATTTAAAAGTTATTATATAATGAACAAATAATAGTTAGTAAAACACACACACTTTTCTTCGATCGCTCACTATTTTTTAATTTTACATTATTTCTTTATAATTATAGGTCAAACTACTATACACAATATTATACAAAATAAAAATATGTTTAATTTTTTTTACTGCAAATCACCTGTTTAGGACTTAAGTCTTCCGTGGTGAAGAATATCATCGTTCGTGCACCGACATACGTGGCTACCCCCACTCCCACTAACATACTTTGTCAAACTTTAAAAAATATTTTTATTTTCAATAAAGATCGCCTAGTCACATACTAAATATCAACATTTTTTATTAAATACTTTTCACATAAAAATATGTTTAAAAATCTATCACTTTTAGACCCAACAAGGCAGAAACGTCCCTTAACTAAACATTCATAGTCGTTCCACAATTAGAATTATGCTTCCAATTTATGTCTTCTACAGTCCACTGCAGAACTATGGGCCTCTTTTATATCCATTCACAGGAAAAGGTCACAGCCAATTCGTTTGTATCATAAATTCACCTCCTCGTTGGCTCGATATTAAGGGTAACATGACTTCTGAGTTTCATATAGACTCACCCAGCGAGCCACTTGGTTGAACGTGTCGTAGGGCGCTTTCGCGGCCGTCTCGATATAGGGAATTTATAAAGACTGTGTAATTTTCCTCGGGAGATATTGAAAAACTACTCTGGGCGACCTTGTTGATTTTACTGGAAAGAGTTTTCTGGAGTACAAAGAGTCCAGTCCCCCCTTTCCTCGCAAGGGTGCTGCCGGGCTGGCGTGAAGTGAAGTCCTACGTGACGCCAAAGTGCATCTCGTCTTACATTATTATAATAATTTATAAATTCTATGTTTACCAGCGTCATTACATCGGCACTGTTTAACATCATAGGATCGCCAGTCGGAGACGACGAGGCGAAGAGCCACCGACAAGAATGTCAACATCGATATGAGAAGGTAACAGGTTATTCATTATATACATGGATACAAAATAAATCGAACAGATATCATGTTTCGTTTGACAATAATCGATTTTTGTACCATTGGATTGGAGGCTTATTTTGAATGTGATATTTTGAATTATAAATGGACGAATACCAGTTGTTATGTGTCGAAGATGATGATTCAAGACTTCCTCTCGCGTCCCGAACCTCTTGGACCAGAAACTCGGAGCGAAGTCCCGCCAGTGCGTCTCCTCGCCGGAAGCCATCGCGCCTCACTGACGCTCCTCGTCTTCCTTAACCCTCGCACTGCTCCTTCTTTCTATGTGCCATTGCCAGAAAACTAATTTAATTAATCTAAGCCTAAATAGAGACTGTATCAATTTCAACTAATACACACCACAACTAAATAACAGTGCTATACTATGTCGATAATCAGATAATAACTTTAGAGGAAAAACAGGTTTAGAATGCGATTATTTTTTATAATAGGGAAGGAATTTTTAGAATTTGTTGTTAAACTTGGAGAATATTTTATTAATATTTTGAAGCACATCTGATTTTTTTTTTGAGAAAATAGCCAAGATATAAGCTGTTGCCTATGGAAGGTCGTCATCTGAGTTTGCTGCTTACGGGCAATATGCAAGTCACAATTTTTATTCGAGATCAATGCAATATTTTAATTTGATTAACAAAGCAATTTCTAAAAATATGAACCAAATTATGATAAAAAATACACTTAGGAGGTAATCAAACAAAATGGTACGATTTTTTTAAACCAATTTTTGCATCTTTCTTGCAGTAAAAAATATACTTTTGACAATAATATCATCCCAAAATTTGATTACAGTCAACCCTCATATAGCGTCCGCTTCGTTTTCGATGTCTTTTACGTAAGCAACGGATAAAATAAGTAAGGTCAATGTCCCTTCGCGCGTGTCAATCATTTGTTAACAAACTAAACGCGTGTAATTTTTGTATGGGTGCCTAACTTTATATTGCGTGGTCCCTATCTCGACGCTATAGAAGGGTTGACTACTCTCGATTGTAATTAAATAAAACACTTCGTGCAAATTTTTGAAACAGTTCGTGTCTGCAAGTTGAAAAATGTTGTTTCGATAAAAATGAGTTTGAAAATAAAATGATCGAAACTGCATTAAATTTCTCTAGCATGGCGACTAATCAGATATTCCAGCACCATAATGCAATCCTTCTTCTCCTTCATAAGCATAACAATGAGATTGAGTCTCCTATTTTAAAGTTTTCCGAGTTACCTTAGCTGTACTGGGTCTGTTCCGTCTATTAACGTTTCGCTCATCCATTTGTCTGCGAGCCAATAACTACTACTTTCGGCTCGTTTTTTAGCATTACAAATATTTCATAGAATTAGGCAATAGCAAAAAATACCGCAACCAAAAATGGTAAAAATTTAAAACCAGAATGTAATCAGACCACCTGAACATATCATCAATAATGCATCTTTCGATAGATCTTTATATATTGGAAGAATTAATTTCTGAAGAACGGGGTGCAATGGAGTAGGATGCGCTTCAGGTTTTAGCTCGCTGCCACTTGTACCAGCTGTCGTTTCTCTGGACAGTTGTCGATGGTGGATATCGTATGCCATTGTGACCTTCTTCGTGTCTTCGAAACTATTTACATTTCTTCGAGTCACTAAAGTCGATTTCCATGGAAAGATCTCTTGCGTGATCTGTGGTATCCTGTTTTCCTTTCGGATACGATGACGTTTTGACATCTCCCTCTTCTTTTATGTCCTTCTTCCCGCAGTACAAGGGTGTGTAAAGCCAGGAAGTGTGCAAAACACGTATATAGTTTGAATGCGTTTTTACTATTTGAAATTACATAGTTTATATTAAATGCTTTTGTTGCATCTAGAATTACCTAGTTATAACTAGAATTTACTGCTGTATATGTTAGTATTTTAGATAAAACTAGTTTTTACTTTGAACTACTACTAGCTACAGCGGCTATCACATTCAGCTTATTTAAAGCCTCTTTCAGATCATCTACGTCTCGTATCTCCTCAATAACATCTACAGGCAAACTTGAAATCATAAGTCCTACTTGCGGCTCTGTAGCAAATATGAATTTATATGATGATTGCTACCCTGCGATATGAGATTGGAGTACCCGATTTTTCATAAAGCGAAAACCGTTTGAACAATTTGCAGCATTGTTGTTCTGCATTCACGTGGCCAACATTTTTTCAATGTCTCGATTAGCCCGTTCAACAGAACCTTGACTTTGGCTACGCCTAGGTTTTTCTTGAACGTAACAAAACATTTTTTGTCAAAGAAGAACTTGATGTAGGTTTTTCACTGCAAATTGGGCGTTTTACAAACCAAATTGGACGCTTTGTAAATCAAATTGGACTACCTCTGATGGTATTTTTTTTATAAAATACAACAAAGCGTCTAATTTGTTTTGTAAAACCTCCAGTTTTATTTGTAAAACGTCCAATTTGATTTGTAAAACATCCAGTTTGATTTGTAAAACATTCAGTTTGATTTGTAAAACATCCAGTTTGATTTGTAAAGCGTCCAGTTTGATTTTGAAAACGTCCAATTTGAAGTGAAAAACCTGTACCATCATAAACTTAAATCCATGTATCCAATAAAAATCAGATAAATTCATCCTAATAAAACAGCTTCGACCTCAGGCGAGTTTTAACTTAGCCAAACGCGTTTCGTCTAGTTAAAACTAATTTTAACTCACATTTATTTCTAACTAGCATTAAATTTTAGTTATAACTAGGTAATTCTAGATATAACAAAAGCATCCAGTATAAACTAGTTTTAACTAGTAAAAACCCGTTTTATCTATATATGGGTTTTGACTGTAACATATATATTATGCACGATGTAGAGATGCTCACTATGAGTGTAAGCTTTGATTAAATTAACCCTGCATAAAATGTGTTAAAATAAAGTATTTCAGTCAACTAACTATAGTGAAAATCATAAACAATAGATGGCGTAAAAAGCACTCACTGTTTTACCGACGCATTCAAATTGAATTGGAAAATCGATGATATGACTATCCTGTAAATTGTATGGTTGTAATTTTTCGCGTTTGTGAAAAAATACAAAAATATTGACCATTAATATTAAAACCTCATACAATAGATAAAGAATAATAAGCTTTTAATATGAAATGCGCAAAATTTACTCAATTCCAAATTTTAAATAAATGATTTAATATATTAAAACTGCATGGATTTAATATTTTTTTTATTAACAGTATCAGCTTACAATTGCTAATATATTTATTTGTAATAAACTAACAATTCACATCCTCTATTATGAACTATATACATATACAAAATATCAATTCACCCACATCTATAATCAAACTTGTGTGCGAAAATTGTATAAAAGCGTCAAGCCAACGGCGATTAACATTAATACTATCAATACGATGAGATCGATACGAACAAAAGTTGTCCAATATCTGAATGCTAAAACGTAAATACGACTCCAAAAACGAGAGAATTACATTTCAAGACACGTTATTTTAAAAAAATCAGATTTATTATATTGCAGTTCAACGACAAGTATGAAACATTCCAATTTATCCAATTTGTAAATAATCTACATTTTTAAATTTGCACACTCTCATCTCGATCAGCGGTCGATATTTAAATGAAAAATAGCAAGCTTCTACGTCACAAAGATCTCAATCGGCGAACTATCACATATCATTAAGCACACGGTACACGTTTTAAATCATAACATACATATTTATATTCAGTCATGCTTATTATTACGTAAAATTAAAGTTGAGAAACATCATTAGATCGTACATAGACGGACATCTATTCACAATATAAACGCATGCGCTTACACAAAGAAACATCTCTATTAAAACTCTCAACGTACAGTAGATTACTTTAAACAGTTTACCAACAAATTTCAAAAATAGATGTATTATAAAATTCCAGTGTTTAATAATATTTGCACTATTGTAATAATTTTTAAATAACCAATAATGAACACTATTATTGCCGGAATTAATTCTTGAATCTCTTCAAAATGCAATTGGTTCCGATCTCATGTAAAAAAATGATTAAGGTTGATTTATATCCACGTAAAAGTTAGATTATCATCGTCATTTTTCACAGAATAGTGCGATCTTATTTGATCTTTAAAGGTTTTATTACATTTTCTAAAAAAAGCCCATGTTGCAGCATCGAGAAAAATAGCAATAACGGTATAAATACTCTGGACATATACAGATATGTATTATTCTTTTACATATATTGATTTCTATGAAAATTGTATAAAATATTCGATAAATACAAATCAACTTTGTGAAATATCTGACACAAAATACCCTTTGAGTTGTGCGTAGGCGTTTAGAATATGTACACAAATTTGTAAACTTATACGCTAACTAAAAAAATACAAAATTTCTTAACTGTTATAATTGGTATTTTAAATTGTACGTAGGATTTTTTTTGTAAATGTTTTTAAACCTCTTTGTATAAATGTATCTCTTAAATGAAGAAAGCTCTCAATTTTGAACACTAATATATTGAAATTCGATCGATCAATATATTTATGAAAAAATTACTCCTCAACAGATTAGTGAATTTAGCTTAATGGCATTTCAAAAAAAATGACATTCTACAAAGTCACTTTTACAGCTTCTACTGGAGGTTCGGGAACACGTCGGGTGTGTTCCGAGTCGGTAGTCTGCGAGACTAATGATAAGTGATCTAAGGTTAACAAGATTAAATCTCAACAAAACAGCGAACTAACACGTCTAATAAAATACGAGATAATATAATAAATAAATTAATACTTTTTTTCATATTTTTTGATTCTCTAAATCCAAACTGAATTTGATATTTATAAATATAGTATTTTAATATTAACATTTTATTATAAAACTACAACCATGAACCCGAATCGTTTCGTCTTAATGAATAATACAGCAATAACTGTGGGTTTGCAAGCAAAAATGTAAATATATAAGCTTCAGCATATTTTCAATCATCTGTATAAATACGTTTTTTTATATTTCATGCATAAATATAAAATTCATCTCTTGAGTTTTGCAAGCCAATCCTGACAACTATTCAATCAATAAAATTGAACACAATTCACTATATCAAAGTAAGATTGTACGCTCATCACTGACTAAAATAGATCATTTTCATTTTGTTTCATCAATTAATTTGACTAACTCTAACAAATTTCCAACTTTAAAATATAAAATATGTCCAATGTCCAATGAAACATCACATCTTGAATAAAAAGACATTGATTCATCTTGCTTTTGGTGATGATTCTCAACAAAAACGGTCAATTAAACTCTTCTCTACCAATAAAAACAGAACAACGAATAGCAATAAAGATCAATAGAATATTCTCTCTCTCTGATGCATAATAAAAAGGGATAAATTTTTGAATATAAACAATTTATACTTATTAAATATGTTAGGATTAAACCGCATATTTAGTTAGAATGCGTTTAACCTTTTAACTGCCAATGACTCATCAGCGCATATAAATTCGACGCGCCGGTGCGTCGTTGGCAGTTAAAAGGTTAACTAAACTACGAGTTTTGACACAAACATATAAATATTCAAATTTCCCATAGAAATTTTAAAACATTCTGCGAACTTTAAAGTAGTTTGTGCTGTATCAACTACAAAGCCTGTAAATTTTTTGTTATTAAAAATAATATTTAGGCTCAGAAATGAAGATGTCAAATATAATCAATAAATGCTTCCTAATAGATACTATAGAATTGAATCTACAGGAATTTCTCTATGCTCATTTAGCATATTGCGGTATCACATGCGAGGTTTGAAGGATGTCAGGTTGTTGTTTCTTTCTCTAATAACTTCTGAAGACACTTCTGCAAATTTATTTTGCATAATATTGTAAGATTCATCCAAGAGCATCTGTAAGTCATTCTTTCCGAGGCCATCCGTTGATATCTGAGGTAAAATGTTTATTATGAAATGACCTACAAACATATCCAAAACAAACATTAAATTATTTAATATCGCATATTCAAACGAATGCAACAGGAATATTAAAACGGTCATAACCTGATGTGAATAAATATCTGGTGGAATCTAAATAATAATATTTAGATACAATAATAGGCTGCAAAGGGCAACTTCCGTCTAATGCAGCATGAAATGCTCCCTTTTTGAATGGCAATAATTTATCTCCTCCGTTCCGTGTTCCTTCGGGAAATACAAATATTTTAGCCTGAAACCGAATAAATCATTCCCAGTTAAAAATCATGTCGTTACTACATCAACATTGATAAAAGCAAATACATTTTGTATTAATGAATCAGAATTATAAACCTTTCATCTAAAATATCATTGCTAAATGAACAGTTCCGCATTTTTTTTAAAAGTTTGTCTAGTTGAAAAATATATTCTTATTATAAAATATATAAAAGGATAACACCTTTCGCTTTTTAATAGCTTCAACTGTGCTGTTTACAACGTCTCGAGCTTGTCGTCTTTGCCTTCGATCAATGAAAACTGTACCCCACATCCAAATGGCGAGACCAAACGGCCAAAGATAAAAAAGTGCACGCTTGCTTACGACAGTTCCGTTTTTCATCAAAGGCCATAAAATAGATAGCACTGAAATATATACAAATTTTAAAAAAATTATCATACAGCCACTTGTTTAGATATGAGTTTCTTCATTATATATATTAAATATATTTTACTACAGCAGTCTTTTAGACAGGACCGTAACAAGGGGGTGCCAAAGAGGCGGAAAACACAAAATATTGACTCAGTTGAAAATGCACATACTTTTTTTTTTACTTGATCATTCTACTTTATATGAATTGACACTAATTGACTCTGCTCGTTATTATAATATATGCTAAACTGTATAATCCATATTTTCTATGTTAACGCTTAAACATCCGACTTATGCCGCGTTATTGATAATAGACAATTTGAAATTATTGGACGTCCCAGTTGCTTACAGGGCACGGGCTATTTAGAGCTTCGTTTTTCAGGTTTGAACTTTCCCCGATCTTGGAGTGTCTATACGGAGATCTATTCATGGACACAGACCATGTTCTGTCAACACGCTTAGGCATGGAGTCGATCACGAGGCGCTCATACGTCGTGTCAATGGTCCGAAAAGCGACGATGAGATACACAGACCTTGTGGCCGCTTCATATCCTCGTTACGACTTTAACTCATGTCCATGATTAGATTGGCAGTTATACTCAGGGATAGTTCTCTTTTCCCACTACAAATTAATCAATTGCATTATAACAAAATGATTTACCAAAGAGATCTAGAGCACTCTGATGATTCATAATTACAACTGCACCCTTTGAGTTATCTATATTTTCTATTCCTCGAACTTCCCACGTTAAACCCAATATTTTTGCTATTTGTCGACATCCCCATGATGGAATTCTAAAAACATAATAAGCAACATATAATGTGTTGAACAATAACTATTAACATTTCGGAGAAAGTTTCAATTAACATTAAAATTGTATGATTTTAATCAAATTAAAACATACAAAGCATTGTCCGGATGTCTAGGTCGCAAGAACATCAAAGGAAGAGGTAGCGTGGCTACGATGAGGCATCCGACTGTGAAGAACGTGAACTGTAAAAGACAATTATATAAAACACTTGAGATTAAATATCAAAATGAAGATATTTTTAAGTCAAAATTATAAAATTTAAAAAAAATGTCTGGTTATAATCCATTTTAAAATATTGGAATACTTTTTCCTCGTACTCGTTTATTTATTTTATACTTTTGGTCACTGATTTATAATTTTTATAGTGAAATAGACTGTGGTTCTTAATGGTCATGGGATGTTTATAACAATGTAAAATATAATAAGCTTACCTTTATATAATATCTTGCTACAGAGCTGATAGTATATAGTAAAACCAGAAGCGCCATAAAGCATCCTAAAATAACACTATATGCTGCCATTTCAGGAGATCGCTGTAAGAAGATCGTCAGATTTCAAGTTAATATTCCGAATTGTAATTTGATCAAATGAAACATTTAAACATCACAATTTTTTTGTGTCCATTGCTTCTCTTCGGTTGTATATTTATTGATCATAAAATTGCTTTGTTTGAGTTGGTAATCTACGACTGCAGAATTATGGCAACGGCACCATGGCAGTCCTTTGTTGTTGATTGTTTTATAAGGTGACATATAAAAGCACTTCATTTGCAATATAATGTTTTATTATAACAGCTTCGTTTTAAAATAATATTTTAACAATATGGTCATTAAACTCTCGATAATTTTAAGATAAGGAGCAAATATAATAGTGTAAATATTTCGACTAGAAGTACCGACGATAAAGACTAAATCGAGGAAGAGGTAGACATGTCATTCGGAGCAGCGCCGACGCGGACGCAAAATCGATAAATCTACCGTCCGCCTTCCATTCATAAACAATATTTTTATTTTCCACCATCGGCTCTTAACGCACTGTATTCCGACCATGCACTTTTCGCTTCCAGTTAGAAAAAAAAACATTTTTAAATTAATCCCAAGCATTTTAAGCATTGAAATCATTTTTTAAGCATAATACTATTGATGATATTTTTTTTCAAACGTATTGATTTTTTTTATCGATCGTCTCGAGACAAAGTTCAACCATTTTTTGGCCCTGAAAATTAAAATATTAAACTCCATCTATAACTTATAAAAGTAGTTATTAAGTATTACGATTAACTTATTTTTTTCCTTCTTCAATAAATATTAATCCGCTTAAATTACTAAAAAAAAAGTAATTGAATAAGCGAAATTATTCATTCATGAATTAAAATATTCTATCATTAACATAATTTTATTTATTTTTTTCTCATTTCAATTTGATCAAAATAAATTATAATGTTTAGACCGAGGCTTCTCAATGCAATGATTCAATGAGCATATTATTTTTCATTTCTACTTCCCCTGCGTAGGGGTTAAAAATACACGTATTTAAAGAAGTTTCTTTTTAGAAAAAGATTAATTGAAGGTGTTGCAACGTAAATGGGTCGTTGTTTTACACCATAATTGCACCCTCTCATTCTCTATGGATGCGTATGCGCACTGCCGAATACTCAGTTCGTTGTCTATGGGACAGACGAATGGCACATCGATGGATGGATTCCCCGATCTTACTTGGTTATAATTGGAATCACGTACGAAAAAAAATATAAATCTTAAAACAGAATTTGAAACAAAATTTACAAATTTGAATTCAGTTGATTAGTATCTAACCATATGCAAATGGAAGTAATTGAAATATACATTTAATTGAAGACAAAATTCATTGAAGTTGACGTACCTGAATTTTACAAAAAAATACCAATCGGGCTTGAAAAAACAAGAAGAATCGCATGTGAAATATTTTCCATGTTCGGAAGTGCTTATCGATGCGAAAAGTTGTTTACAAGGAAATACGTGTCCAGTCATTTTATCTAACAGAAATCGTACACCTCATCAACACAATGGAGGCAACTAAATCGAGGCATTCCCGCCGAAATCTGTGGCTCTGGCGTAACTACTAATTGGCGAGCTTAGATGTATACAAATATACAGTATATATGTATATGCTTTTCAAATTGTAATATTAACCTCTCCCTACCGGTGATGTATTTACTACACCTCGACTCTAATAATGAGAATATCGATATGAAATATAATAGATACGGGGCTCAAAATTCTTGTATTCCTCCGTAATATAATTACGAATCACATCAAAGTATTATAGTATATAAGTATTCAACTGCAGCGATGGAAATAAATAATTTGTCGGGAAATCGGGAATTTTGCGAGTTTTAGTCCGTGTTAGCAGAAAGGAATTTTATCAGTTACATTGGTGGTGTTATACGAAAACGAGGGCTCACGCGGTCATCAACTCGAACTAACATTTAAATATGTGATGACGATACCTCCAACGAGTGTGGAGGCTGAGCGTGCATTTTCAGCAGCAAATGGCCCGACTACAAAAATCAGATCCCGACTAAATAACGAAGCACTCTATGCTTTAATGTTACTTTGAGTTTTTAGGTGTTTTATTTATCTTTTTTTGAGTTGTATTTTTATCTTTTCTTAAATAAATAAAATTCTTTCGCCTTCAAGTTATTTTTCATATTAAACAAATGGAATTAGTAATTTTTGATCAAATTTACCAATGTAATTTCTTAAAATATTGAAAATCCCGATCCCGGGATCCTGGGACTGATCCCCTACTTGTGACCGTCACCTAGTCTCGAAGGGGTAATAAATGGTATACTAAAGAATTCAACATATTGTCTTCCCATGATGTTTTTTGAGCCTTCCTTTTTGACGTCGCCCTAGAGAGCCCTTCGAGAATAGAGAACTGCGCCCCCTTCGCGCCAGAAGTTAATACAGCAATTTTTTTTATGCAATTGTTTGCGTCTTTATCACATTCAAGGTTTCTATATACATTATTTTAGTAATTTAAACAAGAAAAATATAAGGAAGTCATGTAGAAGACAAATAAAATGTCAATGAATACTATTGCACAATTTTAAGCCGCAATACACGCGACGATGACGAATTAGATTACATAAAAAAAAACGCCTGGCGCTATTAAATCACAGCGCATGCAGATAATATTTTATTTGTTGGACTTTGAAATAAAAATATAAACAGAATTGCACATTAACTACAAATACTCCCCTCGTTCATTATAAATAGGATATTAATTAGCATTTTGTAATCAGTACTTGACAATTGTTTCGTAATAATAAATTAACGCCAATCAAATCGGACATTCAATCAAAATTTGTGATTGCGAACATTATCAGCGACTTAATACAACATTTCCGTGTCCGTTAAAACTGGTATGAGCGATATTCGCCTTTTAGACAAAATCTATAATGATTTTGAATGGAAAATACCCACAAGTGATTATAAAATGATTCAACTTTCATCTTCGCCTTGATCAGGTCCCGCATTTCTCACAATCATTTGCTGTTTCAAATTATTGATAGATTTTCGTTTCAATATATATTTTTTTAATATGTAATGTTTATATTGATTTTCACACTACTACAATGATTCTAAACAGTGTCTATCATTTTTATTTTAGACAAATGCAGTGGCGCAATTTAAGTTTGAGGTCCTCTGCGCCCATTTTGTTTGTCTCCTGCGCCCGAGACAAATTCTGACATTCGGTCCTCGATATGTACGGTTTCCTATTATGATTTCACTATTACGCGATATTAGCCCAGAGAACGGCTTAGTTTTCAATCGAAGGCTGGTATTTCATCCACGATTTCTACATGCCGCGTAAAAATAAGACCATTTCAAAGAACAAATATATTCTTTACTATTTTAATCCTGTTCGTATTCAGTTTAATTTTAACAATAAAAACGAATTCTAATTTAAACTCCATTCCGACAAGGAATAGCTCAAACATCTCGGTTTATTTAGAATTAAATTGAAAGCAAATTATCAAACGATTGTGATGTGATTCTTCGACGTAACTGATAAATTGGCGAAAGCACTTAGGACAGATTTCTTCAATAGACACACAATGGCGGCGCAGACGATCAATTCCGTCGTTAAAGTACGTTGTACATGTTTGCAATATTTCATAATCGATTTAAAAAAATAAAAAAACTGTCAGTTCAGTCGGGAACAGAACGAAGATGATACGATGTGGAGGGTTTTCGTCGCAAAAAGGGCATATTGTAATCGACTTTGCATTCTGCATATCGGAATGCACAAATCAAAATCTTTTTGATCGATGATCATAATGGATTTTCGTTATCGACAGTTAAAATAGTAAAATACTCACGTAAATATTTTTATCGATAGATAAATATTAAATCATCGATAAGACAGGAATCTAATGAACGCTGGGATCGAAACTGAATGCGCGCATTCGACGCTGAAGGATCTAACCGACGATTCTTCGAGTGTTTCTTATCAATGGATTGGCCACACTTTGGCATTCAAGCAAAAAATACAATCTCCTTTGGCAAACAAGTCACATTTGCTTATCTTAGAAATATGTCGAGGAATATTGAGCGACGTCAGATAGCGCAACTTTCATCGTCGGATGTTATTTGCATCGATCGAGTGCGTTCGACGTTACTGACTTCGTTTCGATCGGACGATGATCGGTCGATCGGTAGAATATTTTTGGAAAGGTCGACTGATCGAAGTTCGAAAGCTAAACGCGTAACAGTGCAGACGATCCCCGTCGACGACGGTGGATACGTTCCGGAGAAGGTCGCGATTAACGGGGGAATATTCATCGATCGCTTGATTCTGCACGCATTCGTTGTACATTGATTGTGAAGAAAAAGGTTCATGCTTCGATGCTTCCGAAATTGGCTAAAATACTAATCTCTTTTTTATGAACGACATTCATAAACGACTAGATGAGTTCATCCCGCTTCTTCGTCGATTTTTTTGATGGCTTTCACAATATAAAATTGTCAACAACTAACCCGCATTGCATCTTACGTTTGATATATGAAAATTTGTACATAAAAATGCAACAAAAATCCGAACCGAATAAGATCGCGCTATAAGGAAACTGCGCTCGCCGGGGGCGCAATAAACGGGGATCACCTGTAACGAGGTTTCCGATTCAAGATATTCTCTCGAAAACGACCGACGAGCTTCTGAAGACTCATTAGAATGCGAACGGTTCGATTCAATTTCGAAAAGATTTTTAGCCACAAATTTCGGCCTCCATTGTGTCGCGGTGTATTGTTTATTTTTATGAAAAAGAAAAACGATTATTGATTGACGGCATCGTGCACGCGATTTTTTGATTAGTTGTGTGGATTTCGTATTATTATTTCAGTACGTTTCCTCAAATTTATGAACATGTCCGACTTTAGATACGGTTTTCATTCTGAGTTGCTTCACGGCGACTTCTATTTTGGATTTGGGAATCGTTCGTTCGGTTGAAACAAAACGAGACAAAAGCCGGCACAAACGTTAGGCGATGTCAGCGAAGAATCGCAGCCGGAAATATTAGCCGACTATGACAAATTTTACTATGACAATTCGCACCGTCTGCGATAAGAGCACACGAGCATTTCTAATAATATCTGGACGCTGATACATTCGAATTAATAAATTAATGATGCCATCGGGTCACGAATCGCGCACTATTCAATTTGTTCATGTTTAAAATGGGGGCATTCTCTCGATATATATTTTCTTTTTAATAAATTAGCGAGTACAAACAATGCGTACCCAAACTATGCTTCTTTTAATTCATAAATGTTCTCGGAGATACGCACAATGGCTCCCCAAAGTTTCATCGCAATCGAATATAAGAGTGTATATCCTTATTTTCATATATATGATATGGACTAATTCAAAAACCTTCTTGAATACGCGTCCAATAACTCGCCAAAGTTTCATCGCAATCGGATGAACGGTATGGAAATGTATATTTTACAAACATACCGATGTCTATTGTTATATGAGATGATGAATCGTGTCTCCAAACTCTATCAATCAAAGGTCACGATCTCACTCGTCGATCTTCATCGGCCGATCGTTCCGCTGCCAGATTTCTAAATCGACTCGGGCGACTCTGTCGTCGACAGTTGTGTCGCAATAGTCGTTTGGGAATCGTAATTTCGATTCAAAAATTGAAAGTGAAGCCCTACAAACGCCCGCGCCTCTGGCCATAAAAATTCCGGGGGCCTCGTTCATTTTTGAGGGCCTCGAAAAGTTGAAATACCAACCTTCGATTAAAAGTAGGCCATTATCTGGCCTAATGCTGCGCAATAGCTAAAACGCAATAGGAAACCGCGCATATCGAGGGCCGAATGTCAGGATCTGTCTCAAGCTGAAAAACCAAATGGATTCAAGGAGCCTCAAATTTAAATCGCGCCAAGGATCTCTCCGCCTTTATATACGAAACAAACGAAGTCTGCAGAAAATTTGGAACAGCGAGCAACATGAGAATGCTAAAACCTATACATATCGTAACCATTATGTTTGTATGGTCAATCAGTCCGCTTTTCGAACCGCTGATATGACGAACGAGCGTCTCGCATGCCATACCCGAACATGTCTACAGAAACTCTCGTTATGAAACCGAGTTGTCCGAAGAAGACTGTCTTTATTTTATTGCGGGTATATGCCGGCTGGGTCGGCCCAATGTTTGAGCAATAACGAAGAAAAAAAGGATCGGACAACTTGGTATATATGAGTTAATCAGTGTCGGTTCGTGTAAAGTAGAACGGTCGAGTAAAATAAAAACCGCGTGCAACTCTCAACCGGGTCGGTGTTCTGCTTTTTGCGCCTCGAGCCCAATTGCGCCCGTAGCGGGCGCCTGCTTTGCCACGCCCTCGTTGCGGCTCTACGGGTCGCTTTTTGTTTGCATATTTGGAACACAGCATATAAAATAGATAAATATAGCAATTCGTTGACATCAGAGGCCACCGAGGCAGACGAGCAGCCTTCCTAGACTATGCTAACCTCGATCGTTACTTTAAAAAGTTTCATTGACCCAGTATCCGTTTCGTATGTTATAATATGCGAAACTTTTCACTCAAGTCCCATCACTGTCCAGGCTTGAAAATCCTCAAAGGTGAGAAAGTCAAACAACAAAAAAGTATTTAAAATGTATTGAAGCGTCGATAATTTGACAAATCAATCGATTCCGCTTCCGCTTGAATCGGAAAGCCTCTTGAAAATGCAATTCCGTTCGATCAGAAACAATCGAATGCATCGACCTTTGGCTTTGTTTAGGCAGAAGTGCATCGGGAAGGTGCGAAAATTCTTGCATATTTATGATAACAAAGGCCATTTTAAACGCATGCCAAAATTACGAGCACATTTCCGACATGTTATCGAATAACCGCAGGATTCGCGACAAAAAACGGACGACATGTATTTAGTGGAATTGTTTGGACGATCTGGAATTGAGACGAATATGTTTATCGAATGAGGCAGGTCGACTCGGAGGCTATTTTATATTGGACGCATTTCAAATGCTTTAACTCAGTCGACGTCTTTCGAATGGATTGTTTATAACGCGAAAGCCAACCAAAACATTGTGATGTTATGCAAATTGGTCTGTTTATGCTTCAGATATAATTATTTACCAAAAGTCGGGAGATGCGCGAGTAAAAAATGTAAAATTTAGGGTCTCAGTTTGACGGCATCTGCGCCGATGGGGCGCAATTAATCCATTGTGAGTTGCCGCGTTATGGATAATTTGAAACGGAGGTACCTCGCTATCGACGACACTCGCCGGCTTCGACTCCAGCTACACTACTTGCGACTTTACTATTCGACGCTGCTTCGACACAACAGAGCTTCTCAATATCGCGTGTTTCCCATTCATTATCTACCTTTCGACGCCCCGATGTATTCCGTACTCAGATCGGTTCCTCAGAATGAGCCACGCGGACAATCGACCGACTGCATCGATGACGAGAATCTAAACAGCGGAAACTGAACGCAGTTCGTCGAATGCTCTGCGATACCTCGCGAAGAGCGTCTCGATTAGCTCAAGACTCGCCCCCTTCTAGTTAACACATCTTTTGCGGAAAACTTGGATCACAGAGCACAAAAAAAATTATGACAAATTTCTGTGTAAAATATTCCGCTCGAATATGCCGCGTGCACCGAAAAATACGCGGAGATGTCCGCTCCAAGTGTAAGCTTTGATTAAACCGACCCCGCATAAGATGTGTTAATTAGCTTATAGTTATTGCAGCACTGAAACATTTATTTCGTTCCCTTTATTGATCCTTTTTGAACGCACCCACGAAGACCGATAAATCATCCATTATTCATTCTTGTAATGTGTTTTTATTTCAACAATCGTAAGAGTCCATATTTTTAATTTTCAAGCGCTCATATTTGTTTAGCTTGATTTTTAATAGAAAACAGGTGGGACGGTGGGATGGCGCCGCGCAGGGCCGCAACAAGGGGGTGGCAAAGCAGGCGCCCGCCATGGGCGCAAATAAGCTTGGGGCGCAAAATGCAGAATACCGACCCGGTCGAGACTTCTACTTTACACGAATCAACACTGATTGACTCTGTCCGTTTTTATAATATATACTAAGTTGTCTAATCCCTCTATTCTTCATTATTACTAAAACACCGGGCCGACTCGGCCGGCATAAGCCCGCAGTAAATTAAAAACAATCTTTTCGACCGATTGTAAAATTTAGATAACCGCTTCGTTTCGTAATGAGAATTCGTAATCGTTCTGTAAATATGTTCAGGTATGGCGGGGCGTTCATTCGTCATATCAACGATCCGAAAAGTGGACCATTTAGACACGCAGATCTTGTAGCCACTCCGTCCTCTTTTAGGCCTTTTTGCAGCATTTGCTATGATCTGTACGATCATGGAAGCTTGCCATGGGCGCTTCATACCCTCGTTACGGCTCTGGCGCCGCGTGCCAAACGGCGCATGCTACGATGGACATTCTGCGCGAGCGGTTTGAGACGACGCGAACTGCCCGCCGATTTAACGCCTTCCAGCAAATTCAGCCAGATTTATGTAATGCCATAAAATATTATTTCAAATAAAATAAAAATCGAGTAAGTATTTCACACGCAGCTTGCTTTATTTACATTTAAAAATCGAGCGCCCTTATTGAGAGACCCTGTATAAATAATATGTTTTGATAAGTACGTTTTCTGCGACCTTAAGATAGTCATCTGAACGTCTGATCTCCTTATATCCTTTAAAATGATAAAGATGTATGACTTTAAAGATGAATGTAATCTTTTAATTTCTTTGTTCGGCAGATGTCTGTATCTGAATTCTCTGTTATATATATTCGCTCGAGTAAAGTTCCAAAGTCGTTTTATTTCGGAAAATTTTCTCGATCGAAATCGACGTTATCGCTTTGATTGATCGATTGTATTTCGACAAAAATGAAAAGAGCAACGCGAGCGACTCGCCCGCGCACCGCAGTTTGACAGAGTCTCTGCTAGGACGAGAGCCGTGCATCGTTATCGACATCCATTACACTCCATGTAATGGCCATTTTCTAAATCGTAGACGCAATGTTAAGAAACTATGAACCCAAAACCATTGGAATTTACGATGTTCGAAAGAACAGGTAGAAATACCTATCCTTCAATCCAGGGGTTCTTAATTTTGTAGGTCGCGATCCGTTAGTATTTTTTGAAGTTAAACAATGCTGACATTCAACATCTCGAGTCTCGCTTTGGCTGTGATGGATTCTTAATCCATGTTTTGATAACAGAGAGTGTAACTTTACATATCTAATAGTAAGATGAAAATGGAACTAAAACGTCCCTGCTGAAAATAAGCTTTTCTGTTCTCAGTTTTATCTAAAATGAACACAGCACCTCGAAAGAATGTTACGCAAAGTTTCATCATTTTGGCCTTCAATAAATTCTTCTTGAAGATCAACATTATCTGAAAAACTCAGACAAGTTTCGACGACGATTCCAAACGGATTTCGTATTTAATTATACTCGCGAGCTTTGATTCCAATAAAAATCTTTTTCTAAAGAAAATGTGTTAACAAAATTATGGATCGGCTGGTGAAAAACCTTTTCTTTCGGATCTCATTCTATTCCTTCATCACTAAAAGCAGTATTGTGATCAATACTCTTCAAACAGCAGAAATTATCATTTCTTCGCTGTAACTCTTACAGTAATTAAACATATATTTTAATTACAATAATTAACACTCGTATTAATAATTTTCTCGAAGCCCCCGCGATCCACAACTTAAGAAATCTGATTTATACCAGTCGTCATCCATTAACTATTTAACAGATGAAGATAAACCCTTCCATTGCTATTTAGGAAGGGGATTATTATTTATCTAGAGCGGCCACAAGGTCTGCGTGTCCAGTCGGTCCGCTTTACGGACCACTGATACGACGCATGAAACGCGTAAGCAACTGGGACGTCCAGTAATTTCAAATCATCCTATATCAATGTTCGAACGTCGTGCTATAATTTCTGATTAAATAATTTCTACAGGACGCGGGCGGTTTAGGGCTTCGTTTTTCAGGTTTGAACTTTCCCCGATCTCGGATCGTCCATACGGAGATCCGTTCGCGGACGCAGACCATGTTCTGTGGATGAAATCAATTAAATTGTTCTAAATATTTGTATAAAGTTTTGGAATCTGCGGTCGTGGCAATAGGGTCAGGAAGGATTCCTAAAATCTTGATAAAAGTCCCGAGTGTTTGGAATATATTATGTCGACATCGTTTTGGGAGAAGTCACGTAAACGTGTCCACAATTTTAATGTAGAACGATATTTCATCATAGTTCTTAATTTGGATTGCATTTGAGGCCTTTCACATGTATCTGAGTAAATGTGCGAAAAGTACGCATCAATTGGAGCATTGTATAAAAATGATGTCAGCATCACTGCAGGACAAATTCGATTGCGATAAGGATGTCGACTCATTCAGTGTTCCGCAATCTTTTTCCCGTCGTGGATCTCTCTTGAGATATCCCTTCACATTTATTTTTTCAGGCCTTCGAATCGTTATTTTTTCATTTAGGTTTTGGGTACATTCCTAACAGGTTTTTGTTCCGTTTTCAAGTTCTAATATTCTTATACCACAGGGGAAAAATTATTATTTATCTTAAAAATTATCTTTTTAGGCATTCCTTCATTAAAAAATTATAATGTTTTTCATTATCCATGTATTGTATTTTAGGAACTATTCATTTGAAATATTTTACTACATTAGGGAGACCACAAACACCTCTTTTAGTAGTCATAATTAAAATACAACATCATCTAATATTTAAAAACAATTTAGAATGCTCTTTAAAACAGAGAATTTCCACAGAAATACAGACAATAGTCGGATATTTACACAGGATAGGGCAACAAAGATATGGTATTGCCTACATAATTTTTAACAAATAATTAAGAGCCTAATCTCATCATAATCTCTGATAATTCTTACTCGAATTCAGTTTTTCAGTTGAAAATGGCTTAAAAACAAAGCTAGTTACTTTTACACAAAGCTAGAGTTGCTGATTTGTCGGCACTAGCTTGAAAACTGTTCTCATTGGGAATAAACGTTGATTACATCACCATAAAATGTTATAACAATCATAGTATTTTGATATTCAGTTTGTACTCATTCGTCCCTCGTATTTTAATAAATCTGAAGTAATTTATCCTTATTATTAACGACCTTATAAATCGGTTTGTTAAATACATTTTTATTGTGGTGTGTTACTTTAGATTTTCAGTATTTTTAATGCTAAAATATCTATAAAGTTTTTATATCACTATATCATCATCATCATAGTGCAGCCACTGACAGTCCACTACAGAACTATGGGCCTCTTCAATGTCCATTCATATCACTATATAATGCTACGTATAAAATTATCTCCCAATATTCACCAAGTCCCAACTTTGGTTGATTGTCATTCAAGAACATAAGTGAGGTGTTCACAAAAACGCCCTTCAATACATTTGTCCAGGAGACCCACTGTGTGAGCGTGAGGGAGGTTACGCTACCGTCAATATCGAGCCAACGAGAAAGTGAATGTATGATACAGACGAGATGGATTCTATCAATACACATTGAAGAGGTCCATTGTTCTGCAGTGGACTGTTTGTGGAGGCACTACAATGATGATTCTTTACATACTAAAAATATAGAAATAAAAGAATATCGAATTATAATATTTTATTCAACGCACTGTTCGGCATTTGACTTGGAATAATGCAAAGTTTTTATAATATCCATGTATATGGGAAGTTTTTTCCCCTCTTTTGTTGCTTCAGCCAATTCTCGAATGACTAGACGAGAACGATCACTCGGACCGACATCCTTTATATTGTGCTTCTTCAACATGTGATTTTTGCATTTATCTCCGCGGATATATTTTGCAGGACATTCAGTACAGGCAAATGGTCTTTCTCCCGTGTGTAATCTGCAAAGAATTAATATTTTCTATTTGATGAAACGAGCACAATTCCTCTCTAACGATTCATTGTTATAAAAATTGCATTGATATCTAAATATTTGTGATGAAACTAGTCTTCGTAATATAAATTGAAATTACTAAAAACCTCTCGTGAAGTCTCCTCGATGCCTTTGAAGAGAAAGAAAGAGTGCAACCATCATGAGAGCATCTATATGGTTTTTCTCCAGTATGTTTTCTAATATGTCTGGCTAAATCTTCTCGTCCGATCGTTTTGTAATCACAAAAAGTGCATTGATGTCTAAAAGGCAGTCATAATATAAGTAATTATACTGTATGTATAAATTAAAACATCATTCAATAAAGTGCATTATAAGATAATTTTGAAATCATTATACAAAAACATATAATTTGTTTCATAATGCTTATTGAATAAAATGTTATGTTGAAAATCTAGGTTTGCTTCGAAGTTTACAAAAATAAAAAGAACCAGTTCTTACATTGCAATATCTGCTAAAAATATGTCAACCGGTCATTTACGGTGGGATGGAATATTTCAAAGCACACAACCTACACAGTAATTGTTAATCTTTGCAAAATATTCTGTAAAAGATTAAATTTAATACTTGACATACCGCAAAAATGCAAATTCTTACTTTTTAAAATTTTTGCCTTGCACGCCGTGAATGAGCTTATGTTGTTTTAAATTAACTTCTGAAATAAATTTGCTTGCACAGATTTCACAAAAGAATCTCTTATCTCCTTTATGACGGGCAATGTGTTCTTTAAGATATGTCTTTGTGGTGAAGCGCTTTTCGCATATCGTGCAACCAAAAGGTTTAACATCATAATGAGTGACGAGATGACGTTTCAAATATGGGAGACAGCTGAAAGATTTTCCGCATTCGGAGCAAACCTGCGAGCAGACACAGACAATCAAGTAAGCACGGAATCCTACGTTTTAAACTATAATTATTTTATTATCGCATAGTTATAAAAGTGGCACTCATAAATCATTTTAAATGTATAAATGAAAAAAAACAATAAAAATTATATTAGTTTATTGGTTGAATATTTTAGAGATACAATGTATAAATTTTACCTGTTTTTCATCATTGTGTGTCATTTTTTTATGCATGTTCAAATTGGAAGTCGAAACAAATCTTTTGAGACACAATTCGCATTGAAATGGTTTTTCTCCGGAGTGAATCCTCATGTGAACTTTGAGCGCAAATTTAGTGCGGCATTGCAACTCGCACGTTTCACATTTGAATATTTGTTGCTTTTCGTCGCATTTTTTAGTCTCTGTTGTTTTCGATTTTTTTCCACCTTTGGTAACGCAAGGTTCAATAATACACGATTCGTCTTTAAAACTGTTTTCACTTTGAATAATGTCTAATTTCGATGCTCGCTTGTCGATCATTTTTGAAGACTGTGGGCATCGAGATGAATTTGATTTTACATCAGTGTTGTGAAAACTGTGTTCGTCTTCGGATTGATCCGAACGGGGACCGGTTACCGGAGTAAAACTGTCTGAAAAATCTTCTTTTTCTAACTTGCATTGTAGGAGGGAATGTTCTGATTGTTGACATTTTTCTTTAAATTTATATGATATGTCCAATTCTCCCAGACACTGTCGACAGATGCTGTTCGGGAGGTCACTTTCGTCTTTGATGAGAACATTCGTACAGAAGAGGATCCGCTCGGTGATCTTCGTCGAGTCCAGTTCCTTGAAAATTGAAATCGTTTCGTTTTTTCTTAGAAGACAGATTCGACACGTCTTCGCACACTCGTCGGATTGCATGTCCGAAATAACCGATTCTAGTCAAATCGGAAATAAAAATAACATTGATGCACTATGCGAATACAAAAATAAATAAATCCGTTGACAGCGCGTCTTATATGTTTATGTAAATAGTGTGGGCCTTAACAATTCACGATACGGCCGTGGTCAAGTGTCCTATTTTTCATCGTCGCAAGCGCTTCTTCATTTTTCTAAAACATAATCTGAGCTATATTGAATAAAGTATTTTAAATAAATATATAAATTTATGTTTGTGAGTAGTATTTGACAGGACATATTCCCCCATGCATTAAATCAGTGCTAACCAAATGTTGTAATCGACGGAAAAAAATATCAAAAATATAACGTTGAACTTCGAAAAACAATACACATTTTAAATATTTTAGCAATAAATTTAAAATTTTATAAAAAAAACATGTTATTTGTAGCTTATGGCGAGATTAAGACGATCAAAGTTCGGCCGGCAGCTGTCACTTTTAAATGTGTCAAACACGCGTTGCAGTTGCAGAATAGCTGTATTCTTATTTGAATTCAGTTTTAGCGGTAAGTATTAATGTTGAAAATTGTAATGCTTTCACAAGTTTTATTTTTGTTCCGATGATATATTTTACCCTAAAATATTTTAGATAATTGCACCTAAATATGTATAAACATCTTTTACTATTACTATGAGACCTTAATTCGTCTGTTTTATTATAGGCATTTTTAGAAATGCAGATATCAGTAAAATTATGGTCATTTGCCTTGATTCTTGCCAGTATGAGCAGCGTTGAGGGTGAACCTTTCTCGATCATGGCTGGACTCGGAGCTATCGCTGCCGGCGTATACAATCTTAAGCATCATTTCATGGAAACCTGCGATAGCAAATATATACCGTATTCAATTTTTGGTAAATTACTCAGTGATACATTTATCTTTATTAATTTATAAGCATATCACTAAAAATTTTATCTACATAATTTAATACCACATGTTTTTCTCACACAACTTAATACTTTTGAGCTATAAAATCAGATTTTTTTTAAATCGATTGTTGTATACACTTTTTTGAATATAAAACTTATATAGTGGTTTATTGGCAAACAAAATTTTGTCAATTTCGTTTTCATCACTGCTAAAATTATCAACATATTTGAGTTTTTTTTAACATTCAAATACACAATGTGTGGTTGCCTACTTTTACAAAAAACGTTTAAATATATCCAACAATGTCAAAATTTTTTAAACAAAAAGGCTTCTATGTTGGATGTATTGCTTCATAAAATTTTCAAACTATCTTTACTAGAAAAAAATAATGGAACTGTCATTGTTCTTTTAAGATACTCATTCATTTTTAATCATTTTTCCATTCAAAGGTTTTTGTTTGTCATTGTAATCTTCTTTCCAGATCACAAAAGTTTTTTCCATATTGTCTATTATTATTGGGTGTGTGAATAAGTTCCTGCCGTTTCACCATCAGATGGCGGCATAACAATTCTGCGTGCATATCTTAAGTGTTATTGAAGTATTATAACCTGATGATTTTGATGAGAATGCATTGGTGCATCAAAATAGACGAAGAATTTGAAACATTGGAAGTCTTAGGAATTTGCAAAATCATTAGGAGTCGATTAAACAACCGTTTTGAAACGTCTGATAGCATCGGATACATACAAAAGGAAGGATCTTGTGTGCCTTACGACTTGAAAATATATGAAAAAGCGTATTTTGTGGAATCAGCTGGGCATAGTGTATTTTGAGCTCCTCCATATTATCGTAGGACGACATTCGTCTGTCCGGCGTACGACGCAGAGAGGGAAAACCTAAAGGAGAAGCTTAAATTAAATACGCTCTCCCCCGACACCATGATACCCTCGATGCTGACTAGCGCGGAGACATGGAACGCGTGGTGCAGATACGCAACAGCTGTAATCCGGGCCAAGGAAGAAGCGGAGCGTGAGAGACGTCGCCTTCGCTCCCCATCTGAATAGATGACAGCATAGAGGACCCAAGAGGGAAACATTGCTGCCACCCTGGCATTGCTTCACTTGTAGCCGGGTGGCAGTGGAAGAAAAAAAAAAAAAAAAAAAAAATATTATCGTAGGAGATCTCTACCGAAAGTAATTGATGCGTCTAAGCCGAGCATTGAAGTAAAAGTGGCTACATATCACAAAAGCAGTCAAAACTTACCAGGAAATGATGAAATGGGAAGTTTTACCCAACCTACCGTACTCTCCCAACATTGCTCCTTCTGATTACCACTTTTCTGATCAATGACTCATGGCCTAGCTGAGGAGCACTTCCCTTCTTATGATGTTATCAAATTACGTGTCGTTTTTCGATGTGGAATTCTAATGCTGCCAGAAATATGGGCAAAAGTAGTACTTTAATTGATTTGCCTTTTTATTTATTTTCGCAAAAAATGGCAATAACTTATTCACATACCCGATGTGTAAGAGCAATATATTTTGCATTTATTGAAATTCAAAGGTTTAACAATAGACAACTAATTAGCGGATGATAGAGACAAACGGGAGTTAAAAAAACACTTCTCGTCCTGCAGAGAAAGCAGATTGATAATGATTATTTGTATTTCAGGTAGATAACTTGCTGATTTTTTTTTCAGACTTAAATAGTAATATAACTACAAATCTCTTTGGGCAACCTTTAGTTTCTCAAGTAATTCACGCTTTAAGAAGTCATACAAACAAAGAAAATAGCCAAAAAGCTCTTACAATTTCATTTCATGGATGGCCCGGTGTTGGAAAAAGCTTTGTGGCAGATATGATTACGGAAGCTTTCTATAAAAATGGAAAAAAGAGCAAATATGTCAAAATGTATTCTGGAAAATATTCTTTTCCCAATATACAAAAAGTTGATATATACAGAGTAAGTGTCATTACACGTATAAGGTGTTCTGGTGTTGACACTCGATTGAATTTCATAATGTTAGACTGCCCAATGATTACTGGTAACTCGACAATAAATAAGTGGAAAAAATCTAAACATATTTTTTGTTTAAAATAAATATCATAATATTTTTATGTTTTATAATTAATAGTAATTCTCATAGTCTTCCCAAATTCTATATTAACGCTTTGCTGTTACAATTTTTTTTTATTGTTGGTGGTCTTCCTCTTGATTGATCACGTCAATGATGAGTAAGATGCCATATATAAAGTGGCCGTACATAAGAACATTCTAAGCGTGTTCTTAGCATGAAATGTGTTAACTATTCTTTTTTAAGAAAGTATTTCAATAATATATGTAAAATAGGACTTAGATTTTTACCAATTTTATGCATTGCCAAGAGTTGAAATAGTGAGCTAGTTTATAAACTCTAATTGTAGAGACTAGAATTCAAACTAAGATTGCAATAAAACTTTATAATTTCAATGTATTTAGCAGATAAATCTTAGATAATTTGAATTACTCTTCATAAAACTTTTAAGGATCGTAAAACGTGTAGTATTTATCTACAGGTTTGTTTATACGCCACTTAATTACAATATTAATTACTGGTAATTAAAATGAAAGAAACCAATATCAAAATTAAATATGTAGATTTAAAGTAAATTTGTTAGATTTTATTTCACAAGTTCCACTAACTAATTGATACTAGAACACCTTAATTCCTTATGAAGGAGAACATCATGCTTAGAAACGAGGATAGTCACCTTAAATAAAAACTGTTTGATTATAAATTAAAGCAGTGCATAACTGTAAAACTATCCAACTGTTTTCCTTAATAAACATGACACTGAGTGAACACAAATATTAAAAATAATAATACATAACATAGCTTATTAACGCTTGTTCAAATTGATAAAAACGTAATTATTATGATGAAGATAATGAAACTAAATTGTTTTCTCTAATAAAGTAGTCATTAAAGGATTTGTTGAAACTGTTTTTTTCAATTTGAGCACATTCCTATTACACAGAATGATCAAAAACTATGTTTGAAAACCTCAAGTCCTTCTGAAATCTGAAATATTTACGTTAAAAGGTTTTTTCCTTTAAAAAAAATTCATGATATGATTTTTTACAAACATCACTGTGTTAAATGATTTCCACTAATTTAAATTTATTTTCTAATTGAGAATATGTTTAAGTTGCCAAATATCATATAGTTTTGTTCATTGTTTTAGCTTATTTAATTTTAAGATGCAATTTTTGTATCCCTATTAAATTTATGTCCATTACGAGAGTATTCCCAGAAGTATCCGACTAACAAAGAAAACAATTTCAATCCTTTCAGCTCGATACATTTTCCCAGCGATGTTCATTAGCTTCAATACCTTGTTTATAGTGAGAACCGTCGAGCTCCTCAAAATAGCCATCGACCGATGACTCCACCTCTTCATTGTTGGCAAATCTTTGCCGCCTAGCCATTTTTTCAAGTTTGGAAAAAGAAAATAATTCGAGGGGGCAAATTTGACAAATAACATGCACAAGGAAGCAATTCGAACTTTAACTGATTGATTTTGGCCATCGCGATAATGGATATGTGAACTGGTGCATTGTCTTGATTAAACAACACTTTCTTTTTAGCCAAATGTGAGCATTTTTTCTTGATTTCATCACTCAAATGTTGTAATAAGTTCGCACAATACTTACCGTTGATTGTTTTTCCTTTTTGAAGATAATCAATTAAAATTGTTCCACACGCATCCTAAAAAACTGACGCTGTGACTTTGCCTGCAGATGGAACTGTCTTCACCGTCTTTGAAGTTGATTCTCCCCTTTCAGGTCCATTGTTTTGACTGTTCCTTTGTCTCAGGTGTGTAGTGATGGACCCATGTTTCATCTCATCAGTAAAAACTCAGCTTTATTGCTGTGAAACATCGCCAAACACTCGATTGAAACAACATCACAACACTGTTTTTTTTCCATTGTGAGCAAACGCAGCACCCATACTGCGCACAGCTTTCTCTTTGCGCAGAACTTTCTGAAACGTTTGCTAATTTGGCCTCCTTTAAACTCTACCTCCCAATATTCTACTGTTGTAAATTAATGATCAGACTCCCGCAGAGTAGAATTTAGCTCGGCTTTGATATCGGTTGGACTGAGACTTTTCAAATAAAAGTATTGTATCATTTAACAGTGATCATTTTCTTCCACGTTTACAAACTCATTGAGAACATTCACTATCGATGGCGTCTTCAAACTTGAAACTCAAACTTTATAAAAATATATTGATTAATTATTGAACATGACTAAACAATCTTAAAAAAGCACATCTTATTAGGCAGAATCCAAAATAATATAATAAAATAGTGCTATGTCTATATTTATGTGTACTTTTTATTATAGGAGCAGCTAAAAAATGAAATTTCAAGCATGGTCTCTTCTTGCCCCAAATCATTGATAATTTTTGACGAAGTCAACGATATACCAGCCGGGATCATAGATGTTATAAAGCCTATGATCGATTATCATGCCATGTTTGATGGAATCGATTATAGGTAAGATTCGGTTCTTTTAATAGTGCCCATTCTAAAATGCATTTACTACCGAGAAAATTTTGTTTTATATTAAAAATATTTGCAACTTGTATTTTAATTGCATTATATCGGTATGTTAATAATGCATTATTTAATACCAAACTAAATATTCTATTGCGAATTCAAGTTTAAATTAATAAAACGGGTCTTCGACAATTTTTTGCTATAAACATTTTATACGATGTCCTCTTCACTTTTTTTGTTTAGATTTTACTATACAAGAAATTATATTACATTGCAGTATGCTATTTTTGATATATTTAACTTACTTTTTTTGTGTATAGCTTACAATTTATATAATGTTAATTGATTATATTTTTCATTTACAGCCAAGCAATATTTATTTTTTTGTCAAACATAGGAGGAAATCAAATAGTTGATCATTTTTTAGAATTAAATAAACCAAGGGAAGAACTTAAATTTTCAGACTTTGAACCGATGATTAGAAAAATAGTCTATGAAAAAGGTATATTTTATTGATCCGCTTGTTTTCATATCTGATCTGAAATGAATGACGCGACATTTCATTTTCCCAACTAATTATTTTCTAAGTCTGTATATTTGTTTCGCAGGTGGCTTCGAAAAAGCTAATATTGTTTACTCACAACTCATCGATCATTATATTCCATTTCTTCCCTTAGAGCAAAAGCATATCGACAAATGTATTAGAAAAGAATTCAAAAATCAAGGCGTGCATTTTGCACCGGAAAAAATAATAAAGTGAGTTTTTTATTATTTTATTATTATTGATTAGACAAATCATTAATGCACTTTATAAACATTCATTTTGTATTTGCAGTGAAATCTTGTCTGACATCACATTTGGACCTCCTCATAATCCCATATATGCTAGTGCAGGTTGTAAAAGGATAACAAAATCTGTAGCATTCGCAATTGATAAAATGAAAATTAAACGATGAAAGTGTATAAATTCTTAAAATTAGTTGTTGAGTATTTCATAAACGCTTGTGTTTTATAATGACGGAACTGAGCTATGTTTCATTTATTAACTGTGTTTTGTAAAGTGAAGAATAACAAAAATGAATTTATTAATATGAATTAATACAGTTAATTGAACCTGGAAAAGAGAGATTGATGCCCTGTTCTTTATAAACATTAAAAATAATATTGCATAATTCAACAACTAAAACATTTATTTTTTACAAAGAATTTAAATTTGTGCAATTGTTTTAATATATTTTATCTATTTATTATGTTATGGTAAAAATAATGTTTTAGTTTTTATTGTATCATATTTCACAGTTTCTCCTCAATAATATCGATCTATAAATGCATTTGAATCAAATGAATATCATTTTGAAATTAATGTAGCAAGTTTAAACAATTTTCTTAATAATATTACATACTTAATAATAACTTCAACAAATTCCATCGATCATTTTCTGGGTGACTTGTGTTTGAGTTTGAATAAAATGGAATAATGTACATATAGGGTGCGCTCAAAAAGTAATGTATTGGATGATGTGTTGAACGTATTTATACAATTAGTCATAAAACTTCAAAATAGCACCCTCCTGCATTGATACACTTCTGGAGGCGGTGTTGCCAGGCCTGGAAGGCTTTCTCCGAGATATTCTTTAGAGCCCATGTAACATAAGCTTGGTTGGCTTTTAAGCAACGGTTGTTTTCATCAAGTTTCGGTTATCCATTGAAGGCTCAACTATCAGTCAGAGTTCAAGCAATTACGCACATACATTTTCGTCGATTTGGAAGGTTCACGGACGTAAAACCTTGGGACCGGAACGCACACCTTGACTGTCTGATGCCTTGCTTTAATGGAGGCAATTTTTTATGGGCGACTTTTAAAGCTTACACTCCCAGGCAGGTTAAATCACGCTGTGGTGTATCGTCGCATCTGGAAAAAATTGGACGCACCTTGTATTTCATTCGTAAAAATAATCGGTGAGAATATTACGAAAAGTTTGATCTATCAATTCAATATTTATTATTACTACATTGCCGAAATGAAATGTTTTTTTTTAGTTTTGGAGGCAACTGTAGTAAAACTATTTTACCCACTGTATCCTGTTAATGTAAATCCATAGAAGCATGTCGCTGATTAAATGTATAAAATGGACCATTACTTCTTGTAAACGTATTTGTTTAAATCAAAAGTGTTGGAAAAAAGTGTAAACATAGAATAGACAAAAAAGCTCATATCGAATATTGAAGAACAATTGAGATGAAAAAAACTGTAAAATATATTTTTTTATACACGGACAGTGTAATTTTAATGAATGCAATCATGTATATATAATGTAAGAAATTATTATGATTATGGAATTGAATGTCTTGATTTTATAAGTAAAATTTTTCTTGCTATTTTGTTAAATGAATTTATTTCTGGTATCCGTTAACATTTTTAACACCCAACAAGATCTGGTTGTATTGTGATTTGAAAATACTCCTAACAAGATTTGCCGGAATGAGACTCGATCTCGTAAGTATATGAATAAGCCCCTTGCCTGAATCATGTTTCGGCTAAACTTTCAAGTGGTTCATTTGTTAACTGACATTAAAATAAGTAAAGTTGCTCAAAATATTTTATAGTCGAGGCTTCTCTGCAACGGTCGATTAAATAATAATGTATTTATAATTTTAAAACCTGACTGATTACAGGTTACTTTATTATTATATTTCTTTTTGTAATTTTTCATCAACTTTTTATTTTATAGTGAACTTGTAATTATTTTAACTTGATTTTAATACATATTTGTGATAATTTATTTTTGTGATTGAAACAAATGTTTTGTTAAGAAAATATACTTTTATATCATCTCAACTGTAAAAATTAAAACACTAGTAACAATTTACATGTGATTGATTTTAGTTCCTTATTTCTAAAAATTCACATGATAGTTATAGAATAGGAATCATTGAATTGCAGCTAAATAGGAAGATGATTTTTAAAATGTTAATTGTCTACCATAAATTAATATACTAATGGAAAACCATAAAAAAATATCAAATGTAATAATAAATGTATTTGGTTCTTTCATATTTCTTTTTATAATGTTCTAATCTATCTTTTATTTCACACTTGTTTTAACATATTTTTTTAGTTGCTGTGATAATTTAAAATATGTATTGAATATATTTGGAAAAAAACATTTTATCTAGATTTTTTTAATTATATTCTTTCACTTTCAACCAAATCACCATAGTTAGTCTGGAATAGTGATTAGTTAAAGAAACTATTTATTTTTCTTCAATTACTCATATTAAACAAGATTTTATAGGAAATAAATCCGTTTCTTAAAAAAAATATATGTAAATGAATTAATAATATCAATTGTAACAAAAAAAGAATAACTGCATTCAGGTTGTAAAATTTAAAAAAACAAAGTTGTACCATGGGACCACTTATCGATGAAAATCATAATCGAGTTTCCTCTTCATTTGTAATTCTTACAATTACGGAGTGATAATTAACCCTTAAAGGAGTAATGTGCTAGGGCCTGGCATCCCCCCTCCACTTTTCAGAAAGAGCACTCTTGTACATTGAGCTTCCCTGCATGCATCACAGAATTGTATAGATCGTTAGCCCAAATTTATCAACTAATAATGATTTTGATTTCAAGTTTGTTATTTTTTATGTAAAGAAATGACTGTGGGCTTGTATGCTATCAAGTGTTTATTTAAAATTGACTGCCTCGAATTGAAGATTGTCTTACGCTGATAGGAGTTGACAGAAAGTAATCGGTGTAAAGCGATTATGACATCAACAACTTCATCGGTTTTAAATTTGCTCACTCAAGAGGTTAAGACATTAGAATATATATATTATTTAAATCTGTTTTGAATCTGTAGGTTTATGTATTTAAATTTCTTATTAAAACAACAGTTAGTGAAGCTCAATTTATATTCAGCAGAGTTGATAATAAAACCAAGTTTCTTTTTAAATATTCAATATAATATGAAAGATAATGCAATGATTCCAAAAAACTCATTAAGCTTCCGCAGCAGCGGCTTGAATGGCTTTGAGGAAGGCTGCTTTCTTTTGCGCGACGCGGTTCTTTCTCTGCGCTAATGTGAATTTGGCTCTGTTCCATCTCTTCTGTTTGATTCCTTCGGGCTTCTGTTTCTTTTCCTTTTCATGGATTGGTTTGGCGCGAATTGAAGCATGGGCTTTTTTGTACATTTCTTCAATCTGTTGATATTGTAGTATTTCATTAGTTTTTTGATAAAAAACAATTTATGTTTAATGTAATTTAAGTTAAAAGTAGACTGTGAGTAATATAACTATATCATTTTCCATAAATTTTAGAAAATAATAGGCGATATTTCTGAATAATGTCGTCCGTGTTCGACACTGCAAGATCAATTGACATACGAGCAGCAATTTCACCACGGACTTCAAAAATCATCAAAAATGAAATAACACTCACCGAATCAGATATCACACCGAGGCGGATGTATTTACTGAACTGTCTCTTGAAGGCTTCTTCGTCATCGGCCTCGAGAGATTTCATGTACTCGGCAACGTGGAGGCCGAAAATGTGGGCTCTGAAATATTAAAATGAAGTTTACAATGGGTCACAAAATACATCGACTATAACACATAAACATAAATTTACACTGGGGAATGTATCACCGAGCGGTTTGGGCAATGTTAAAATTATATCACTCTCACAACCAATACTCGATCAATTCATTTCGCTCTCATATTTGCTGCCCAAACAAGATTATATTTATCCATTTGGGGGATGAAAAGAGCACTGTTACATATCTCCCCTCAGATTATATATTTATTTCATCTACAAAATTGGTAAAACCAGACACAAATTACATACCGGTGCACTTCAGCATTGAAGCTTTTGCCTTCGGCATCGTATCCTGGGAACCGTTTGGTGGAATGCGGGATGTTCAATCCTCCGTCGGCGGCTCCTTTGAGAGCACCAAACACGCGGGCTCCGGTTGTCGTTCGTGCTAAGCCAACGTCTAAATGACATCTTGAAGAAAAATAAGAACAAGTTTAATAAGATAGTAGATTTTAAGAAAATTATCATCATAGTCTTGGAATAAGTCCATAAATCGATTTGATTGTTTTTTAACGCAATTAGACTGTTAATGTTTAAATAACGTTCATTTTGTTGTTAAAAGTTCATGTCGTCCATGTTCGACACTGCAAGCGGATCGTCAACGCATGCAGCAATTTCACCATGGACCGAGGAAAATTGGTGCTTCATTAGTTACCTGAACGCTCCGGGACCGTTTTCTACACCTTCAACGTTGTACTCTCCTCCGGTGACTTCTTCCGTTCCGGGATAGAGTTTGGCCAGGCCCAACTTTGTGAGGAGTCGTCGGGCGAGAAGGAGTCCGGTGCAGTAAGCCGCGGCATAGTTTGTCAGACCTACCTGCAGTAAGAGAGACGGTTAGTCTGTTGCATGCGCGGACAGAGAGCGAGACGCAGGTCGGGCATCATTTACCGTCACTCCGTACTTCGGAAGTTCATGAGAATAGGCAGCGCAGATGATTCTGTCGCCGTCGATCCGGGAGAACGCAATCTGGCAGGTGATGTCTTTGTTGGACAGTCTGACGATCATGCGGTACTTGGGAGTGTTGTATTTGTTCTTGTCTTGAACGGTGAGCCTTTTCCTGGCATAGTAGTCAGTTTTGCCTTCGCGACGCCTCTTGAATTTCACTTGGTACCTTTTGAAGTACTGCTTGTTCTTGACTACTTTGACGAAGCCCTGAAAAGAGATTACAACGAGTTACACTCCGCGTTTTTCAAAACCGACAGCAGGCTTTCGTCAGTCAAAATCAGAGACACTTTAAAATCACAGTCGACTCGAAAGAGAGAAACCAGTCGATCCGCCTTCCGCAGAACGCGGGAGACGGTGCTGAATTCGGTCCTCGGTGACGGCTCGTATGACGCGCATGTGTCATTCAATCATCATCGTGTAAAATCGCGATTTATCGCAGCCATCGTGTAACAATGAGCCTCGAAACTGTTTCCCAACGCTAATCTAGAGCCTCCAATATCAAAGTCTCTTACCATTTTATCGCGTCAACGGCGGCCGCAGCTCGATCGAGCGCGCACCGACAGAGGTTGACGAAGAAAGGACGTCACACGCGGCTACCGGTGTTGCCAAAACAAAAATCTTTTAAATTCCTGCCATTACAAAAAAACGGAATTCTTGCATTATATACTCAAATTAATAAAAATAATAACACTTCACAGTTATCAACATTAAAATGATTTTATTTTTAATGGACTGATTCAAATCGATCAAACACAAAATATAAAACCAAATGTAATAACTAAAGACTAAAACTGTAACCAGGTAATTCGAAAAAAATGAAACATTTTACATCAATTTTAAATAATCAATGGGCATTTTGAATTGACAGAATGTGAAGAAAATTTGACAACTGAATATTTAATTTAAAGATAGTCAGAAACCAAAAAAATAAAATTTGCTCCTATCCAAAATGTCAATCGTCTTCTTATTATTATTTTGTATATTGTGAACTTTAGTTTAAATAATTCAATAAAATATTTATAATGGAAGATAATTAAATTCATATAAATTTTCATGATTTAAAAGTGATTAACTTTTTTAATATCGATTTGGACATATTGACTTGCAATACCTGAGGCCAAATATATTAAGATTTGAAAAAAAATGAACCTCTTTTTATCGTTATTTTGATTAGAATTGCCCATCTTCGAATTTTCTCAATTTAATTATTTATAAAAGAAGTTGATCTCTGTTTTAAACGATGCATTATTTTTTAGAGATAAGTATAGTAAAGTGATAATGTACATATTGAAGGAAATAGAACAATCTATCAAAATGAGCAGGCTAAAGCACAATCTGTCAGTTGAATAAATGAAATATTCACTGCTTTTATATTTTACTCTCAATAAAAAGAAGTTCATTGACAAAATGAAGATAGCATTACTCCACAGTGAAGGAAGAGACAAATGTTTAAAAAATAAAGTAATATTTCTATGTTATGTTCTATGTGATAGTTACGAAATAAGTTCATCTAGCTGGCCGTTGGGTGAGCGTTCTAAATCAAACTCGAGGTCGTGCTGCCTTCAATATTGAGCAAACGACGAGGTGAATGTATGATACAAACGAGATGGATCCTATCAATGGATATTAAAAAGGCTCCAGTGGACTGTTTGTAGCTGCCTGTGTGATGATTTAATTACATATTAAAACTCCACAACTATGAAATCATAATGTATGTATAAATTTATTTTATATATGATACAGTACATAATATACATGCGATTTAGAAAATAATATACATATGTACAAAAATAGTAAATAAATAAAATGGAATATTGCAATGTGTGCTTTGCACCTTATTAAGATTTGATTAATTTGTTATGTACACTCAGTTTTCGGATTTTAATTCTCACAGTGAAATTTACAAAATGACTGAAACACTCCACATTACATCTATAAACCAAATTAAACCTATGAAAATAATCAAAAACCATATTATGGATTCAGTATTTACACTATCAAGCGAACAATCTTGAATGTCATATTCACCAAAGGTGATTGCACATTCGTCAAAACTGTTGACGAATCTACGAGGGAATATAGCAAGATCATCTGAATATCAGTCATCTTCCCAGTCGACGTCTCCCCACGCACTCCTGTCCACTTTTATTTGGTCACTTTCTACAGGTGTGAAACTAAGTTTGGCGCTTATTAACTTATCACTTTCTAAGATTTTTTGGGATTCGAGCATATCGAGAGTGGACTTTGATTGATCAATTTTCACTCTTTCATTGATATTGAGAACGTTAGCCTTCTCGATGACAGGTTCCATGTCAGTAAAGAAATCGAATTCGTCTCTCTGCGATGATCCGGAACTTTTGGAAGCAATATATTTTTGATTCTTTATATCCAGTTCAGATATATCTGTCAATTTTTTTGATTTTGCATCAATCGCAGCCTTTTGAAGGAAATCAATATCATTCTTTTGATATTTATCACGTATAGTATTTTCCACGTTAGCGGAGTCGACAATTATGTTCCCACCGAGAGTCGCCGCGAGCTGGCCTTCGCCTTCGGAGGTTTTTAAAACTGAATCGTCCGACTGAAGAACTAAATCGTGCGCAGAGAGATCGTCGATACTTCGCGCCGGATCCTTGTTTTCATTTTCTTCCCAATCGCTCCAATTTTCATCGCTCGCTTCCAAATTATCACTTATAATATTCTGAACAATTTCATCTCCCCAGATCTTCCCCGCCATCCGGAGACGGTCTTTCATGAAGAAAGAGATGATTTTCTATTTCTATCGATTCTTTGCTTCCAAACGAGTTTTCATTTTGCGCAAGACTAGCATTAATCGGGACGGAAGGCGTCACCGTAGACGTATTAATGTTCGCATTCAAAACGTAATAGCGTTCATCGACGTCAGGAATGCGGACTTCGATATCAGCGACGAGATTTTTCTTCTTTAATTTCTTTAAATTTATTTTACTCTCGGATTTCAAATGTCCCATCGGCCTTCCGTCCGTGAACAATTTCGTTCTCTTCGCACCGATGACGGTGGACGCTCCCAAAACTGGCACCAAGTCGGCCAGGCAGTACAGCGTCATGGAGACGAGCTCGTCGTCAGTATCCTTTATGCCGAGCAAGAGCTGAAAGAAATCAATTCAACGATGAGGGCGATTCTTCACACTTATAATGACTTCTATTCAACGAGACACATTTTGTTTTTCATACCTCGGGTAAAATGTGCGCTGTGAGATCTTCTTCGCAGAACGTAGCCATGAAATTTGAAAAATGTTTGAGTAGAAGTAATCGCACCTGAAAGTAATTATCGATAGATATTACAATCTCATGTGATATCTAAACAAACATACAAATTTGCGTAATTTACCTGAGTATCTCTCACTCTAAACATTTTCAGTAATTGAGGAGTAACTCGATTTTTAAAAACATTGAGAGAAAACAACCCTCCCTTGTCGTTTTTCAAATTGGCATCTGACAAGAAAAAAACAAATCAATTCCAACAGCTATTGGGTCAGCGGGCTAGGTGGCAAACATATCGACAGCGTTGACAATCCGTCGGCTGCATATTTGCGGACCAGAGGGGCCCACCGGTTGTAGTTTACCGCCCCCCTGTCATAAAGCAAAAGAATACAAACATGGAAAATACAATTTTATACCTTTAGGTGTCAAAATATGAGGCAGCAACAATTCTCTAGCAGTCGGATTCAACAGAACCAGCCTCGACAGCAAAGGACCTCCCAATTGTCGAGCTACGGTCTCCTCGTTGAAATTTCTCAACTTTTCTAGTAAATTTGAGAAGAAAACCTCTTTCTCGTTTTCAGTCTTCACGGGAAGCGACAGGAGAAATTTGTGAATTGACAAGAATTCATGATTGAAAAACTCGTGCTCGAGCAGGGCGGAAAAGGACGGCCGGAGGCTCGCGATCGGGTTCTGACACTCCCGAACGCAGAACTGTCGGAAGGCCTCGGCGTGAGGAACGTCGTCTGAAATCGGAAAGCGAAACGTGAACGACGACAGTCGAACGAACGAAACGCGAAAAACGAGCGCCGTCGTACCGTCGCTCCTCCCCTTGAGGACGTCCTCGGCCAGGCGACCGAAGGCGAACTGATCTATCTTCGCGAGGTCGTCGGAGGTCGCCTCGTTTCGATCTATCCCTCGGTCGCACCTTAAAGATGAAAATTTGTGAGACGCATGAAAAGGAATTCGACGAACGAGGCTCGACGGAGCTCGATCCCTCCAACCTGTACTTCCTGATCTGGCCGAGATACGCGGGAGTCATCTCGGAGAAGGAGCGGAGAAACTCGACCCCGCCGAGGATCCAGCACCCGTCGCTCATGACGTACACGGAGCCCGCCCCGACGTTGTTGTGGGACCGGCGAGCCTGCGGAGGTTGCGAGAGGTTAGATCCCGGAGGGGCGGAGCGCTCGGAGCGCGGCTCCGTCGGGGACGGGGAGACCTACGAACTTTGGCGTGGAGGAAGTCGAGCGCCTGGGCGATCCGATGGAGTCCGACGCACACCTGCAGGGAGTCCTGCGAGGACAGGACCCGGGAGAGCGGCAGCACGGGCTCGGTCGCCAGGCAGCGGACGCCCCGGTGCCGCCAGTGCCATATGTAGCGCATCATGCAGGGGTGTCGGTATTTCATCAGGTTCTTAAAGCGGAAAGTCAGACGTCAGGAGCCGGCTCCGTCGGATCGGGGCGAGGTCCGCTCCGATCGTCCGGGCGCCGGAGACTCACGTTCGCGCACTCCTCCAGCGGGGACCGGTCCTCCCACGGGGGCCCGGAGACGGCGGACTCGCTCTTGAACACGGATATCGACCCATGTCCCTTCAGATTAAACAGGGGGGACGACTCGTTGACCGTCGCCCTGTAGTGGCCCCAGAAGTCCGTGATCTCGATGGCCCTCTCGTCGACGTCGAGTCCCCCGAGCTGCGACGCGTCGTTGCCCATCTCGACGGGCCGTCATCGACGAGGCTCGAGTGACAGCCGATCCGGTCGGAGGCGAACCGAATCCGGCCAGCTCCTCTCTCTTTTTTCGAACGACGGATTTTATTCACTTTTCAATTTTTGCGATCTCCGATACCCTCGCACGTTTATTTATATTTTTCAATCGTCGTGTTTGTATTTCTGCACGCATCTACGCAAACGCGATAAATAAAAAAATAAAAAATAAATTGCGGGGGACGATCTATGATGTAAATTTTTGTTAAAATAAAAGTAAGGCGTAGCTCCGATTGGCATTTTAGAACGTTTAAATCCGTTTTTGCATTCGATGAGATTGATCGTTATGATTCAAGAGTTTAGGCAAAAATAGCAGATTCGCGGTGATATCGACGAGTGGTCGACTGGGAAACTCGCATTGTTTTCCTTTTTGCTTGATATATTTGTTAAACAATAAAGAATGGTGATCATAAAATGAATAGGAAAATGGTGTTTTGCGAGCGAAGGCGGGCAGCAGGCAGCGGGCAGTGGGCAGTGTCAGTGTCAGTGCGGAGTCGGCCTCGGCCGGGCGAGTGCGGCAGGCGTCAGAGACGACGGCGATGCTCGCGGAGACGCCCTGAGACCTCTCGTTTTCTCGCCAACGGGAGACGGAAAGGTAATCTTCGGCTCGACCCCTCTCTCGCGAAAGGCGCATTAGCATCTTTCGGGATGCCGACATTTTAACTGCAGAGCTGGCCAAAAAATAAACGACATTAAAACCGTCGCCGACTCGAGAGCATCGGCGCTCGGACGGTCTCGATCTCCCGAGGGGTCGTCCCTCGCCCCTGACGATCGAGCCTCGTCCGTCGGAGTGCCGTCGGAGCCGACCGTCCGAACGGAAGTCGAGATCCTCCGGGATGGAATGCATTTGCGAAACGTCAACATCGACATGTCTCCGCGGACGACGTGACGCAATGCAAGGTTGCGCGCTCGACGGCCAGACGTCGGCGTCTCTTCGCCCATCGTGTCTTGGCGTATCTGGGGACTTTCGAAGTCAACGTTTGGAAGCCCACGCCGGAACGGGTTTTTCGAATCGACGCTCCTCGGAGGCCCTCCGTCCGCCCGCCGGCTCCCGAACGTCGGCGCCCCCGCGAGGGACGGACGCGATTCATCTTCCGAGAAACGCTTATTCATCGTCGAAGACGTTCAGCTTCGCAATTTCAATGCTGAACGAGCGTCCGCTTTAAATGGCGAACTTTCACAATCGAATTTATGTGCATATTGAAAGATGCTCTTTTCGAAAGGTCGGCCCGAGGTAAAAAAATATCGTTGCATGTTTGATATTTAAGACGCGGAACGCGTTTCGTCCGCCCACTCGATCCTTCCGAACCGGATCTCGTCCTCCCGGCCTTTCGACGGGACTCGAGTGGGAAGACGTCGCTCCGAAAGGTTTCCGTCGGCGCCGACCGTCGATGTCTATTCCGCAGGGCTCGACTCGCTCTCCGGCGGAGGATTCGCTCGCGCGCGCTTCGGCCTCCGACACGCCTCACCGCGTAATTCAAGAAAACCGCGCATATCGAGGATCCAATGGCAGAGTTTGATTCGAGCTGAAAAACCAATCGCATCCGGGGGATTTCGTGTATTTCATCCGCCACTGACCACACACTTCGTCGAATTAATTTGGTTCGGATCCCAAACACCAGTAAGCGACGAGGTCGCCGAAACCGTGATATAAAAAATCTAAAAAATGCCATAATTAAAGGCAAGAACGAAGTAATTAGCGATTACCTCAGCAGGCTCGCTGCCGCTGAAGTTGCAGATTGCTTATTGTGAAACGACCCCCGAACGACAACAACATCGTCTATCAAAAAAGAAAACGGAAAATGGACCAGAAGCAGCAGAAAATGGCGAAAATATTCGCTAACCAATACGAATCCCTTGGAAGATGAAAATAAAATCATTCGGATTCATCAAAAAATATCACAACGGTGAACGCAAAAAAATCGTCTAGCTACGATTCAATTGCAAAAAGGATGAATGAGCTCCCGAGAATGGACTTCTCCCCCCCGCAATGGCAAGTCACCAAAATGATCTCGATTCCTAAGCCCGGCAGGGACAACCCAATATCCGAGCGTCAATTTGGATTCCGTCAACGACATGCCATTGTGGAGCAAGCGCATAGAATCAACAAAGAGTCGAAAGACAAAAAAATATTGCTCAGTTGCATATGTTGACGCAAGTCAGGCACACACAGTGCGGCATCCGGGCACGCGACGACCTCGCGACGGCTCCGGTGTGACTCGAGAAGTGCCACGCACTCGAACGTCTCGAGACTCGAATTCAAAACGAGACTCTTATATCGACTGATAGGTCTTCGGCTCCGGGATAGAGCGCTACGAGCGTGGCCACGGCGAAACGGGAGACTGATAAACTATCGGCATCGTTACAGAAAAAGACTAAACGCACGTCTCGGAAGGACGGGAAGGTTCTCGTCGAAGAACGAAGACCTACGCCAGCACCGTCGATGTGATTATAGATGACAGATTGCAAGACGAAGAAGAAATGTCGCGCGGGGGAGGACTCAATTTGGACGAGTGAAAGTTTTCGCTCGGACGAAAGTGATCGATTTGACGCGATGTGAGATAATACGACAGGCGTCGTCTTCGCTTCATTATTTATGGGGCTTTTTCCCACGTCACAGATGCGCGATTCGAATGTCGCCGCGACTCCGTCGTTAGAGCGATATTAGTGTTGTTTTGGTCAAATTTGTTCAACGACGACGGGTCGCGTCGTGGGAAAAGGTCGCACCGTCGCTTAGCGGGAAACGAATTCCCGAAAGCGCTCTCCGGCAAATGCGAAACAAAACAAACACTTTCAGTGAGCTTCTTCTCGTCTGCCTCCGAGCTGACCGTAACAGTAATAATATACGAATTGTAAAAAATGCCAGTACCGTTGGAAGTCGACCTCCGTTAAATCGCACCGATTCCTCGCTAGTCCGCTCTCGATCCAGGGAGAAAGTGTGAAAGTGCACAGAGATGTCATGCATTATGCAACACTGTCGTGTGTCTCATCAAATAATACGGCTTCGTCCCCGCCGAATTGTCTGGAGCTGCGAAATATTACATATCGAACGCAAGAGAAAAATTAACACTTCTCATGCGGGAAGAGCTCCCACGTCTATTCCGTGCGACGAGGTACTTTCTATGATAGTAGGCTTATACGGAAACTCTCAAGAATTTCTCGAGAAATTTTAGAAATAATTTTTTATGGTATAAAATAGTGGATTTCTGCCAAAATGCATTCCGTTTGAAAGGCTATATTAGAGTTCTAGATGTGACAAAAGAATGTTGATAAACTCGTTGTTTTCAAATTCGATATATTCCATAAAAATATCCATGCTTTCTCTGAGAGTCGAAAGAACTCGACCGACGATAGAGATTTTAGAAAATTATAATGTGATTTTTATTGAATAGATCGTTTATCGGCAAGTTGTCTACATTTAAGCTAAAACAAATGCCAAAAATAAAGAACTAAGATGCACGATTCTACTTTAGATGGTATGCATTTTTAAAAACAGTATTTGAAATAACGAAGTTCATGTAAATATTAATAATAAATTTTAAATATCATACTTACGTTTACCATATTTCAATTGTTTTATGCAAAACCATCGAGAAATCAGAATCCCTCGTTATTCATGTTCACAATTAGTTTTTCGTATATTGAGATTTCAGTCATTCGCGAGTAACATACCGAAGAGTGAGATCCAAGTTTCCCGCAAAAGATGTGTTAAAGGCGATAATTTCTTGTGCTCCTGAGATAATCTCGAATCCTATCTATTGTCAAAATTTCGGTCGGTGATCTTCGTTTAAACGCCCTAGCAAAGATGTTATATTTCGCAGCAAGTGGCTTTAAAATAATTCGTATTTAACTTTAGACTTCAAATCTTATTTAGAAACACATATTACAAATCGTATGTTGCTTCGATGTGCATAATAAAAAAAAGTAACGTAGACAATATTTGTCAGGGTACACGTCAAAAAGACGTACATTTGTAGTCTAGGGTTAATATAAAATAATTTACATCAGTCCCTCGATGATCGTCATAACACCGCGTTCGACGGCTACATTTATTGTGAAAAAATGTCACGCTTTGCTTTGTGTCGGGACAAGTATGTATTTTACTTGCAGTTTTAAATAGTCGGTCGACATGCGAGTGACGACGGATGACTCGTTGACCTTCCGACTAATAAGGATTACTCGCTTCCTTTCAACTGTTGCACGTGGCGAGTCCGCAAAGTTGAATCTCTGTTCCTGCTTGCGACACTTCCTCAAAAAACATTCAGCTCTTTAAATATGGCGATTTTTCGACCCGCTTCGGAATCCGTTCGCTCTCTGCGTCTGCAGCGATCGAGATCGACGAAGGTGGTTTTCCTTCAAAGCTAACATTATCTCAACCTTGACGCCGTGACGAGTCGCGCTCGACATTCGCGTGGGTGGCGGATCTCCGTAGGCAGACGCGAGAATGGGGTGGTTTTTATGAACGCCGATTAAATCTTACCGTGCTTCTTTTGCAAAATCAATCAAATCGTATTTTAATCGGCGTAAATTTAGTTGGAAATAGTCTGGAACGCCTCCGTCGGAAGACTTTCTAGCGGCAGATAGCGTGATGCTATTTCTAAAATAATACGCCCGATCGTCTCCCATTAGAACGACGCGATTACTTTCGACGCCGATTGCGTGATCTCCTCGGGCTATCTCGCCAAACCCCAAAGCGAAGGAAGGCGAAACGCGCTCGTTCTTCGAACCTCTCTGTGTGTACGGAAGATCTCGTATGATCCAGCTCAAACGAACATGGTATCAAAGAAGAAATATTATGTGAGAAAATCGTCAATTTGAATGTTTTGTGCAATGGCATTAACTTTGATCGAAATAAGCGAGGGCAACTAAATTATTTCCAAACCCGCAGTATTAGCGCATCTTTAACCACTTAAGCATCAGCGGTGAGTCGCTATGTTCTTTGACCTTTTGAGGAGTGAGCAAATTTAAAATCGACCAAGTCGTTGATGCCATAATCGCATTACTCCGATTACTCTCTGTCAGCTCCTATCAGCGTAAGACATTCTTCAATTCGAATAACACATTTGAAATCGAAATCATTATTAGTCGATAAATTTGGGCTAACGATCTATACAATCGTGCGACGTACGCGGGGAAGCTCTCCGTCTCTGTCTCCCGAACTGCGCTACGTTCTCTCTCTGTCTCTGTTCGCCTCCGAGCTCAATGTACAAGAGTGCTCTTTCTAAAAAGCGGAGGGAGGAACCCAGGCCCTGGGATAGTACTCCTTTAGGGGTTAATAACTAAAAATGAATATAATAGGAACACATATTGGTGAATCCAAATATATGTTCACATTTTAATCGATCTTAGTGTTTCCATAATATTTTTAAATAAATTTAACAGGGCTGTCCCATTGAATGATCTTTGTTATGTAACTAAATCTATTTTGGGATGTATTGGTGAGAATGCCTCGTAAAAAACTGTTCTTATTAGTGTCATTAGTAAATTGAGACAATCCTGAACAAGAAATCTCATAAGATCCCGCAGGACAGCGTGCGGCATACACAAGTCAAACAACTTTTTACGCAATTTATAATATCTCTAAATTCGCTGGCAGTTAGAAGGTTAACAATTTTGACGGTAGAGTTGAGCTTATCAGGCACAAATATTTAACGACCGAGCCTTTAAGCCTTTACGGTCTTCCTTTTGGAGTTATTATATCGGTTCGTGGAATTTGAGGTCCTACTGATTTTTAGCCAACAGAAAAATGTATATTTGGACTATAATCATCATCATTGGCAACATCTTCCCTAGTGTTTTTTCTTGGGAAAAATGTGCAAAATCGAGAATCCTCATTTGTTATTTAAATTTAAAACCTATATATTCTGTCGTCAACCAAACAGTTGCACTTTGCATCTGCAGTTCTAGTTCGATTCAAAAAACATTCCTCGTCCTAATTATTTACATGTAACATTCTCCATCGCAATATAGATTAATCCTTCGCCAGTATTATATATCTATATTATTTTAAATAAATCACTCTATTCCTCTCGACGTCTGCGTTCCTTCGTCGCATCACTTTGCAAGCACTGATCACATGCTGCTCTCTGATCCCGTAATATAATACCACAAAATATGAGCGCGTTACTGTCAAATTGCATTTTGTTTGAAAGGTTTTATTGGGGGCTCTGGATATGGCAAAAAATGTTTAAGAAACAAAATATACGTCTTGAACGTATTTATTGCGCCATTAAAATATTCATGCTTTCTCAGACCTTAATAAAGAGCTCATCCGACGATAGCGATTTTAATAGATTATACGTAAGATCGTTTAGAACACAATATTGAATAGGTTGTTTGTAGTAGTTGTGTTAATAATTTATTTCAAAAGAACAGAACATCCTAGAACAAAAAAGATGTAGGATGTCCCGATTCTACTTTAGATGGTATGTGTTTAATTGAATATGCCATATCTCGAACGAAGGCGATCTCCACTAGGGAAATAACTTTTCATGCGGTGGTTTCCCGTTTGCCTTCCACACGCGGTAACGTATAGATAGGATTATTTGGATATTAATTATAATTCACGAAGGCGACGAGATAATCCACGAGTAAGTAGCGATATTATCATTATTTTAAATGATAATTTAATAACTGTTGCAAATTAAATTATGTACTCACTCGCGGGCGTCCTTGTACTACTTTATTGATCGCCTCAGTATTTACTTTTTCATGTCCAGGAAATCAGGATAAAACTGGATCGAGACGAGCGATAGGAAATATTAATATTTCTGATCTCCCAAATTTGCTGGTGCGGTGAATTTATTATCTCCACAATCTGGATTTGAACCCGAACATTTACAGTAAGAGTCCGGGATCTAAATCACTATACATGCCAACATTTCGTCGTGTTTTTAAAAAGGGTTATTTTAAAAACAATATGAAGTATATTTCTAGTTGTTTTATTTAAAATTAAATACTAAGATAATAATATTTATATACAATACTTTACTCGTTTACATACATTATTTTGTTCATTTGAATTTCTTGAGAATTGTCGAGAAATTAAATCGAGAATTCTCATTTCTTGACAAATGAAAATCATAGAGAAATTGAAATCCCTAATCATCCCATATTCAGTACTGCTGCTGTAAGCCCTGAAGGTTCATATTGCGAGAATCCATATTTTAGAAAAATCGCCATGACTTCCATTGCGACTCGTTGCTTGAGTCATTATAAAACGCTTTCATCGGCATGTAAACAATATAAAAACTTTTTATATTGATTTTGGTGTGGGAAATTCTGCATTTTTCGTATTCTTCGACATCGAAAGGATCGCACCATGAAATTTTCTTACGAAACCGCGTGTGTACATTTTTTGAATTCAGGATTGATCATCTCGAATCGCATTTGAAAAATGATGGATTTTGTGGGTGTTGAAAAGAAGCAGTGGCGTATGGACAACATGGCGCAGACAAACTTGTACATTGACTCCATTTTGACGAGCGACTTTCACTTTTTCGCCATATCGCAACCTCGCGACGACGACTGTTCGAGGACTCTGCAACCGAACGCCTTCGATTCCAAACAATATCTATGTTACCTCACAGCTCGACCGATCAGCGCCAAATACCTCATTTTTCTTACAAAAGCTTTCCTTTACAAAATATACACTAGTTATTGATGAACGCGAAAAAACCGATCCAATGAAAAAGGTAACACATAGAATTTCGTTTTTTAAATTTCTACGATGAAATATTTACAATATCATCAACTGGCGACAAATCATGATGAATGTAAGCATGCGACAAGAAGGACTGTGCATCGATAATGAGGCACAGCTTGTAGGTTTTTAGTGGTTTGCTGACACATAATACAATACAACGTTATAAGCGTTTAAAAATATAATTGCTGTTATTGTCGCGAACAAATTGTATATTTTATCTAAATTTTCTATCTTTTTCTATTGTTAGAAATTATGGAATTTTTCCTGTTTCTCGAGAAATTATAGAAATTAATTTTTTACGAATATTTTTGATACAAATACAATCACTTCCATTTAAAAAATGTTCTCCTGCGTGGATTTCTGCCAAAATGCATTTTTTGAAGCGTCTTATTGGTTGGTTTTAGTTACAATAAACAATGTTGAAAAATTTCATACTTTCAAATTCGTCTTACATTTGTACCCTAACGTTTTCGTTCCGCCATAATAAATATGCATACTTTCTCTGAAAATCGAAAGACCCTAATATAAATTATACTTGTCATACATTTTATGGCGGTTGTTTAGAATATAATATTTGTTGAATAGTTGTTGTCATTTTTGATAAATTTATTTCAGAAATTTGCAATAATTGGCAAATTGTTTGTAGTTTTAAGCTAAAATAGTTCTAATATTAAATGTTCTATTTTTTTTTATAAACGTATGTATGCACATTTTCGAGTTTCTTCAACATTTTAATATTTCTTTAATTTATCATTGATTTATAAATACTGTTTCACATGAATAACTTTATTCATTAAAATTTCTTGAGAAATTTGAGAAACAATATTTAGAAGCGATCATCAGAGGTAATTCAGCGGTCGTCAATTTTAACCCCCCCCCCCCGCCCATTTCTTTAGATTTGATTGAATCACGCTGAACTTTAAAAAATGTTCTATAGATCATTTGAATAAACAAATATTGATTTGGACACGTTCGTTAATATACTGAACATCCAAATGCTTATGCTATTGGTCAATATTAGATGAAATTATTTTAATAGTTTGAATTGAAAGCTATGCAAATCCACGATCTGTGCGAGTTCTTGCTGTCTAATGGTCATTCGCAGCTCGAAATCGTTTATTGAATTTCTCTCGAAATCATTTTGTCCATATTATTACTATTGTTTTCCATCAAATTGGAGGTTGTATTGAAGAATTTTTTTTTGATGATCTCACATAAATAAATACAATGTACAAAGGACTAAAAATTATTATAAAGTTAAAAACGATGGCTGTGAGAGTGAGGACCGATTACCTATTGAATTATAATAATCAATATTAAGAAATCGTAATTTTTGAGCATACGTTCTAAGAAAAGTCATCATCAATATTGGATGACGTTACTCCAAATGGAGGTATATACATGTATTCTCAGTAAAAGGTGTGCAACGACCAAACGTGATCTGAGCTATTGATGAATATTCACAACCGTGAATAATAAGCATCGCCCGAAGCGTCAATGACATAATTCAACAAAATATTTTCTGTCATAACGCAAATATTCTATTTTCGCGAAAGGCTTCGATCCAATGTTACATACTGATAATTCTTACAGTTTTCACTTCTTCGTTGCATTTTGAGCCTTGAAATTGGAAAAGGCCATATCGGTTCTTCTAATTTACACGAGCATCTGTTGCATAATAGCCGCACTTCCAACAGTGGAAGATCTCAAAGCTCATTTCGCGTCTCAGTCAGTTCGACGTCGATCGAAATCGTCGACTGAATATCGAAAGAACATAATCGAGCATTTTTAATTCGACTCCCACTGTTGCCTTGCCTTATATTTATGACTATGCTAAATTGAAACGTTTCTTTGTGTTTCTGCATCGTCAATGTCGCCTTTCCAACGCTATGATATGTCTGCCTGCTCCGTCTCGGAGCAGAGAAACGAGGTCGCCGCAAAAATTAAAGAACCTATCGAAAATTCTCATTTTTAATAACGACGTCTTTTCAAATAGATATTTTAGGAATACCGTTATCCAGTATTTTGAAATATTCGGGCATTCCGTCGGTTCGTATGGCCGTGCGGTCGCGCAGAGACATGGGCGTAAAAGCCGATAGACGAGCTTTTGACCGTTCTTCCATTTTCGATATGTTCAAAACTGGTTTTCTTCTTCGAGGAAGTCTGATTCATATACCAGTTCGTGGAGAGCTTCGCATTTGATGCGAGCGTCTCCTTGTGAAAATCTAGCCGACGATTATTTCTCGAAGCGTGAAAAACTATGCAAATTTATTCGTCAAAATTAGTGGGTTTTTTGATCTTTCTTGTTTTGCTCATTTTAAAAATAGTAGTAATGTTATTTGTTGTTTTTTACATGGACGCGCGCGAAATTGTCAAACGTCGATGGTTTTTAATTGTAGAAAATACGCAGGAATTTATATCAAGAAACTATTGCTATATTAGGTTATCCCGAAAGAAATCAATTTTTTTTACAAAAATCAATGTGAAATGTAATCATCTTCACAACTTACTTATGCCTCTTCTGTAAGTTTTTTGTATTTCTTTCTTAACCACTCGAGCGCCGGTGAGTCGCTCTTTTTTCGTAGAAAAACATATTTTTCTATACCTAAAAATTATTATGGACACACAAAAATGACTTCACATTTCGATGGGTCTTATTCCCGTCTAATGCTCGGGCGAAATGGGTTGATATGCGCGTTCATCGGATTGAGACAAAACTTGGTCCACTTATTGCCAAGGGATCAGGGGGTGACATAGGCATAGTACAATTAACTTACAGTAGATTTTTAATTCATAACTTAATGTGTGAAAGTTGTTGATTCTGACGTGTTTGAGATTATGCGTTGCTAAGGCGTTGCTAAGGCTATAGGTATATAGTACCTACAAGTTGCAGCAGGTGGCGTGTGTGTCGTCATACACATGGCCATAGACAATGGCCTAAAATCAAAGAGCAAACGTCAAACGGCGAAGTACCATAGACATACGCCTGCATTCAAATAGCAAACGTCAAACGTCAATGTTATTTGCAGGTTATCGTGCATTATTACCATCGGCGTGAGTCAAATTAAATCCAAATTATTTATCGCAAGCACTTTTAAATGCTTCATTAAAAAATATGCCGCCCAAACGTTCGTCACTTAGTAAATCTACCAGCGCAGCAATGAAGCAAATCGCTTATTCACGCACATCAGAATCAGAACATCGACATGCTGTAACAATCGAAAAAGTACGTTTGAGTGCTATCCGATCAGAATCAGACGACCAGCGTACAACGAGAATCGAAAGTACATGTTTATTTGAATATTGCTGCATTTCAATATGATATTCATTACGATTACAGTTTGCATCCCAGTATAAAATGGATAAAGGTTAAATCCTGTTAACGGGGAGCAAATTTATTGGTAAATTGAAAACGCCTTCATTTCGACACAAAGAAAACAAACAAACCTAACCTAACCAGATTTTAATTTAAATTTAATTTTTAAAAAAACAAGAAACAAATGAATAATTATTTTATTTAATAACAATATGTTTGCCCCCCGTTAACAGGATTGTACCGGATAAAGTGTGTGAGTATTGCGGTTCACTTAAGTTTAACAATGAAACACCAGGAATGGCAAAGTTTAATTGCATCCACCACCTGATGACGGATATCTGCAATACAGACGCAGGAGTTCATACAGCAGCAATCAGATAAAGAAATGTTGACGTTGAAATCAACAATAGATGGATCTCCTTTTTCATCGAAAACATTCAAAGCGCATACCAACGTCGCAGATTGTCGTTCAGTCAAATCTATCAAATACATATGCAAATAGGCAGTGATATGGCAGTATTGAAAGACCTGATGCGCGCAACGATCGAGTTCAAACTCAATTTCAAACAAGTCGATATATCAGTAGTGACTGGGCTCTTTGGCCTATTTTGAGCTTCTCAATTCACATTCGCAATCCGGATGTTGTTCATCTCAGTGTTCATCTTGAAAATGGACAAAGGCAGACACGGCAAGAAATGTTATTGCTCAACACTTGCGCTGTGTGAAGAAGTTGTATTTGCAGAGACGCTATTGTACGCACAAGTTCCTAACTATTATACATGAAATACTACATCCGAGAATTTTCAACGACGTAAGCAAGGGATGCGTGATGAAGGCTATCGAAATCTGTATTCATCTGATGCATTGGGCCCTATTTACACATTACATCCAAATAAAGCCGAGTGTTACTATTTAAGAATACTGTTGGTTAATCTCAAAGGTCCTACTTCATTGAGAACGGTCGAACGGAAATTCGAACATTGTTCGCCATCATTTTAACCACATGTTCGCCATCCAACCCAAAAGATTTGTGGTAAAAATTCAGAGAAGATTTGAGCGAAGACATTTTACATACCGTTAGCAATGATAATTCCATTGAGTTTTCGGTCAATATTTTCAATCAAGCTCTGATCGAAATCGAAGACATTTGCTTAACCATCAACATCAAAGAATTCATTCAACAAGAATTCGTTCTGCACTTGAACAGTAGTACAATGCTAATTATTTGGATGCATTTGTCGAAGCAAACGAACAACTTTTGCTTGCGGAACAAAAATTGACCTACGATACAATTACAAATGATCTGGTCTTCTTTGATGCGCCTGGCGGTACTGGAAAAACGTTTCTCATCAGTTTACTATTGGCTCACATTCGATCTCAAAATAGAATTGCTTTAGCTCTTGCTTCATTAGGTATTGCGGCAACATTATTAGATGGTGGACGAACAGCGCATTCGGCACTCAAATTGCCATTAGATATGCATTTATTGGAAGCTCCGACATGTAACATTCCTAAAGTTTCTGACATAGCTAACGTTTTGAAAATTTGCAAGGTGATTATGGTGGGACGAATGCAATGCTTGATCGAACTCTTAAAGACTTACGATCAAATGCAAAACCGTTTGGTGGCGCTCTAATTTTATTATGTGACGACTTTCGACAACCTCTTCCAGTGATGCTTTCATCGACACCAGCTGATGCTTGCCTCAAAGCATCACATCTTTGGAGAGACGTGCGAAAACTGACACTAAAGAAAAATATGCGCGTACATTTGTAGCGTGATGCGTCGGCAGCCACATTTTTAAAACGACTATTGAACATTGGTGAAGGAAAAGTGCATGTTGATGCTACCAAGTTTATTTCATTTCCATCGAACTTTTGCGTTGTTGTGCCATCCATCGATTTACTCATTCAGAAAGTTTTTCCGCAGATTTTTAGTAATTATAAAAATCATTATTGGTTTTGCGAACATGCTATTTTGGCAGCAAAAAACACCGACGTTAATGCAATCAACCACACAATACAATAACAAATTGCAAGCGATTCTGTTACCTACAAATCGATTGACAGCGCCATGAATGCAGACCAAGTTGTTAACTATCCGATCGAGTTTTTAAATTTGTCGGATCTTCCTGATGTGCCACCGTACAAATTGGAACAAGACTCACTATGAAGAAACTGATGCCGAAATCATCGAGAAAACTATATATTCTTAATGGAAAGTCGAAAGGAGAAGATGTGCTCATTTCCACCGACGTGCCATTTGATAAGAGACGACTGCAGCTCCCCGTTGGACTTGCATTCTCAATGACCATCAACAAGGCACTTCAAGTGTGCGGAAGAATCTAGAAAATCCACGTTGGATAGCCGAGAAATTTATTTGTAATAAAATAAATTTAACAGGGCTGTCCATTGAACGATCTTAGCTATGTAACTGAATCTCTTTTGTCATGTTTAATCTCTCTCGGACTGATCCAGAAATTTCATTGATCTTTGTCGCCTTCGAGCTCCGATAAAAAACGCAATGCGATGCCGAATATGTCCTTCGTCAGTTTGCAATACAAAATAAAAACACAGAAACATGTTTTGTCACCGTGTGTAGACACAAACGAGAGCGAACGAAGATAAAGGAGAAGCTAATATTTGAAAAAAAATATGCAAGTTATGTACCATTTTCATAAAAAAAAATGTCAAATAACAAAAACAGTTGATCAATGTGAATATTTAGTATCGAATCTCTTTGCATATAATTAGATCGACTATTTCTTATAAGATTTTATTATATTTTTTCGAATCCCCCTTTTCCTATGCATATGCAGTTACTATATTTTTGTGATGGTATCTTCCAAACGATTACGCGTTGCTCTCAATATTTTCTCGACAGTATCGGGAAATTTACGCCAATTTAATATTTAACGAAGCCGCAAATGTAATCTCGCCTTTTAGACGCATCGGATGGAAAAGGCGGAGATAGTGGTGTGTTTATTTTGTACATGAATTATGAGCGATTTTTCATGTTTTTATTGTGAAAGTAGCATTGTGCATCTTTTTAAGCCGTGGGATAAAAAGAACGCCTAACATTGACCGAGAGTCTCTCGCACGCGCGAAACTGCACAATGGTCGTTATAAAAAGAAAAACAATCGAGATACGCTTTTTGCTCCGTAACCTTCGACGGGCGCGTCGTTCTCGCTTCTCCGTGCTGATTCGTCTCCTTCGATTTCGCAGATGACTACGGAGGCGGCGGGACTGCTGCTGCTCGGGCTCCTCGCCTGCGTCGGGGCGCAGTCCAACTATGCGGCTCAGGCCAACGACATCGAATACACGGGAAACGGTCTTCCGGAACAGACGGTGCTCGACGGAAAGGTTACCAAACTGGACGAGCTGAGCCCGGTCATCTTCCTGAACAGGACGAAGGCGGCCCTCAACTGCGCGGCGGGCTCCATGCAGGTGCGCCCTTCGCTGCTCAAATTTGACACTTCAAAACGTCCAACGTAAACTACGAACGAACCTCTTTCCCAGGTGGAGTTGAAGTTCAACGAAGAGTTCTTCGGGATAGCCTATGCGGACTTCGATCGCAACTCGGCCTGCCAGATCGCCGGCAGGGGCGCCCTGAGCTACCGACTGGAGCTTCCCCTCAAAGGATGCGGGACCAAACAGGTGCGGGCGCTTCTCCTTCTCTCCTCTCCTCCGCCTCTTCTTCGGCAGTCGACGATTAACCGCCGCATGTCTTTCAGGAACCCCTCAGAGTCTTCACGAACAACATAGTGGTGAGATTTCATCCGGGGCTGGAGATGGACGGAGACGAAGTCATAACGATAGTGTGCAGATATCCTCCGCCGATAGCTCCGGCTCCTCCCTTTGTGCAGCCCCGCGTGTGAGTATCGATCGCGCTTGTCGTTTGCGCAGATGTCCAAAATTGCCGTACGCAAAAGAGAGGCGAAGGGCCGCATCCCTCTCCCCGTCGCGGGGAGCGTCGGCCCGGGCGCCTTTCGGCGATCCGATGCGAGGTATCGGGCGACGGACGCGGGTTTTGTTTGATTTCGAACGTCGTCGCGCTTTCAGGGTCGGGCCGGCTCCGGTGGCACCGATAGAGCCGCCGCTGAGGGGGATACAGATCTTGCTCATCATCTGCGCGATTCTCTTTCTGACCCTGCTCCTGCTGGGACTGGGCGTCAGCTACCTGTGCCTGAGACGGAGGACGCTCCCTCCTCACTACCGACTGCCGTATTCCCGCTCCGGCTCCGAGATCACCAAACTCTCCGGCAGCAGCTTGGGTGAGTGCGCGAGTTCCGACGGCGTCCGCCGGAAATTTTCGCGAAGACTCGTCGATCCGTCCCCTCTCGCAGGTAACCTCTCCGCCTTCGAGGGCGTCAAGATTCCGCGGGTTCCGCTGCCGCCGCCCTGCTCGTCGGGATCCGAGGGACTCCCGCCCAGCTCCGACACGCTGCCCTCCGACTATCCGAGCGAATCCCACTCCGAGGGCGAGGAGGAGATCGTCCACTCTCGCTCTCCGCCCCTGAGCTCCGAGCGGGCCTACGCCAGAGACGCGAGCGACAGCGCGCACAGCGAAGGTGAGGCTCCGCCGAGATCGCCCGGGAGGGTCTCGGAGCGCGCCTTCTCACGGACGCGTGCGATTTCCTTCCAGGGTTCGTCGACAGCGGCGAGATGCAGCTGGCCAACGCCACGGCCGCCGCCGTCGCCCGCTCGACGCTCGCCGCCGAGAGGTCGGCGCCGCCCGCCTTCGACGTCCAGGTCAGGGTGCGTCGCGCTCCCCCCTCGCCGCCGGACCGCATGAGCGACAGCACCAGCGTCAGGTCGGACCGCAACCTCTCGACGATCGAGGAGCAGCGAGAGGAGATGCCCCCGCCCCCTCCGCCGCCGCCGCCGCAGCCCCAGGGACCGCCGAGGCGGATCGTTCAGCAGCCCCCTCTCTATTCCCGCATCGTCCGCAAGACCGCCCAGGAGTGGGACTCGTCCGACGGCGCCGCGGCGAGGAGGCCGAGGTCGATCGCCTCCCTCGACACCGAGATGACCGACACGCACTCGATCACCGAGCTGGTCGACGACTCCCACAGCAAGCTCTTCTCCGTCAAGGTATCCGCTCCCGTTTCGGACTCGGCGATCCGCCCCTCCGATTCGGACCGGTCTCCGATCTCAACCGCGTTTCGATTTCAGCGTCCCGCCCCCCTTCCGCCGATCCGGACCGCGCGCGAGGACGAGACGTACGCGGAGAGCCTCGAGCCCGCGCCCGAGACGCCCATCCTTCCGGCGAGGTGAGTCCCCGCGCGCGCCCTCGATCGTCTCGAGCGGCGCGGGCGTCGTACGCTGACGAGTCTCCTCTCTCCGAAGGAAACCCGAAATAACGGCGCACATGGTCGACGACGTGTTCCTGAGGACGATAACCGAGAAGAAGACCGTCGAGGACGTCGAGAGGCACAGGCGTCTCGTGACCGAGTACAAGAGCGCCCCGAGACCGGTCCCGGCCAGGTGGGACGTCACCATCCGGAACTATCCTCCCCCGGGCGACGGGAACTGGGAAGACTTCAGCGACGTCTCGAGCGCCTCCGGCATGACGATCGCCTCGCGCTCGGAGCCGCCCTACGTCTCGCAGCAGAGCTACATCGGTGAGTGCGCGCGCTCCCCCGACCTCCGACCGTCGAGCGAGACCGACGCCGCCCTCTTCGCTTTTCAGAGTCCGCCGGGCCGCACCTCTTCTCGCCGGAGCTGGTCGGCAACATCGGGAGCGGGAGCCTGCCGCTGCTGCCCGAGCTGCCCCCCGCGAGGAATCCGCTGTACGCCGAGGACGAGATCGCCCTCTCGCCGCTGGGAGTGGCCGAACCGGTCCCCGTCAACTGGGACGTCCTCGTCAGGGTCCTCCGTCCGGAGGCCGTCGAAGAGGTGAGGGCGGCTCGACGCCGCGGCGCGGACGCGCGGGCCGAGCCCGGACGCCGACCGACCGTCTCCCTTCCGCAGATGGAGTACGAGGAGCGGGAGGCCCTCACGACGGAGGAGAGGACGCGGTGGCGCCAGATCATCTCGAGCCGATCCGAGCTGAGGAGGGCGCTCTCGGAGTGCGCGGTGCGCGAGGACTTCCAGCGGGTGAGCGAGGACCGGAGGTACAGCCCTCTCTTCCCCCAGCACAAGTGGGACGTCATCATCAGAACGCTCGCTCCGCCTCAGGACAGGCCCAAGGTGCGTCCGCGGCTCCCCGTCGCTCTCTCCCCCCGTCTCTTCGTCGAGTAATCTTCTCTTTTTTGATCGTCGCAGGGCGGCCGCTATCGCAAGAAGTCCGACTGGGACACGAGATCGAGGAGGAGCTCGCTGCCGACGCTCTACGAGTACGACAGCGACGGCGGCGCGTCCGGGAGGACTCCGCGACCGCCGGCGGCGTCGCCGTCTCGCCGCACGTCCCGGTCGAGCTACAGGAGCGACCACGTCGACATGAGGCGAGTCTCCCCCGTCTCCCTCGAGCCTCCCCCGTTCCGCGTCTCGTCTCACGCTTCGCACGCTTTCAGGTCCATGTCTGAGATGATGGTGGACTACGCCAGGATGGACGGCAACGACAGCCAATCGGAGGCGTCGCTCGGCATGCCCCTCTCGACGAGGTTCTACGACACCGACAGCGACGGCGAACAAGACTTCCGCATCCCGAGGTGAGTTTCGCATCCGCGTTTCCTCGCGCGCCCCCGACGACGCCTCACGAGTTCGCTCCTCTCCGACAGGACGTCCAGCCAGCGCTCCATCCAGCGGTCGCTGAGCCAGCCGTCGCTGGTGAGGTCCGCCAGCGAGTTCACCGAGCGCTGGGCCGCCGACGACGACCGGGACGACGCGGACGCGAGCGACGACGAGGAGACTCCCAGAGCCGTCAGGAGGAACATTCCGGGACAGGGTGAGTCCCCCGTCGAGCCTTCCCTTCCTCCCTCGCCTCGAGCCGCTCATCCGAGAGTTGCCCTTTCAGGTCAGCGTCGACACATGGCCACCTTCACCTCGTCGGAAGTGAGGACGTTCCAGGCGACCGAGGGCTGGCCGAAATAGCACGCGAGGATCGAAGATACCGTCCGACGCGCGAAGAAAAATAATGCTGCCAATTGTTATACTAGCACAGAGTATTACCACAATTTATATACATGTAATTATAAGTTATGCTAAAAGTGTCACTCTTACGAACTAGATAAATTATCTATTAAAAAATATATTATTCAACGACGAAGCGGAAGAGACGCAGAGATCAATTTGTACTCTTCAAAACATTCCACGATCGACGGTACCGTCAGTCACTCTGTGGACGATCCGGTTTATGTATTTTGAAATCAAAGCTTTGCCGTTTCAAATTTACTGTATATATATATATATCTTATAAATTCGATAGCAAATTCTGAATCTTCTTCCGCAGACGTTCACAGAAAAAAAATAATAGAACATTTCGACGCACCGTTTTCTCTAGGGATTTTTCTCTCTATTTTACAAGCGAAATTATTTGTTCGTTGGTATGATGCGACTTATTTTTTCAACGGAAAGAATAAACGAACCATCGCCCGGTGCGTTCCTGCATTTTATCAATGAACGAAAATCTTGATATTACTTATGTTGGGAAGGTTTTTTTTTTCTTTTGACTATATTCAAATTGTAAACGAATTCTTTTCATGGATATTATTTTTTGTAACGATTTGTCATACAGAAAATGATATCTGTAAAGAACGAGTACTAGTTTAGGAGCTTTTAATAACCTATATTAACAAAAAGCAACGTTTGCCCTGCGATAACTGTTAAGATTCCCTTAATTGATATTGAACTAATGTGCCAAACATTGCAAATATATTTTGCAATGTAATTTAATAATAAGTTGTCCTGCGCGAGTCGTCGCTTCGCAACGAAGCCTCGCGACGCAGGCGAAGATCATAAACAAAATATTATTTAGTCAAATATGTTATTGAATTAAAAATAGAGAAGCTCGCGACTCCTCGCTCAAAATTGAAGCGATCGTAGTGAACCTATCGCAGACTCAAACTGAGCTCGCTCACGGTGCTAATGTGTATGTTATTAATGTTTTCTAAAAACTATTATAGATCTAATGAGTCTCAAAATGCGGCGTGGCCCGTTTTTCAGTGTTATTTTATTAGACGATACTATATTAAGAAGATTATTATATTAACAAATTTAAGAACTGAGCGCAGTCTCGATAGATTTTATTATATTAAGTTTTTTCTTAACAGAAGTAAAAAAATAGCCAGTTATAAAACATCTTACCGTCTCTCAAAAATTTGATGTAGGTGAAACCCCTCTACAGTTACTCCTATGTTAAAATATGCTACAGTTTCTCAGTGTGCTCCGTCGCAGTCGGCGATGCCCGAAGGTCTGTCGATTCGATGCGATATTTAGAAAAGTTACGTCTTGAACTATCGGAATTATCCTACATAATTGTCAATTACTTCATAGTTCTTAAAAAATAAACAAATTAAATGCTACTTATTTTTTATGTACTAACATTTTTTTATCTTTTTATTCCTGCTTTAATGTAACGCTCATATCTAAAAACACTGATAAAAAAAACAAATTAACAAATAAAGTATTTTACCAATAAATGTGTTTTCATCTTTTTCACCCGAGCCTTGTGAAATTTTGCATATTTTATTAATATTCATCCAACTCGGCTTTGAATATTTAAACGATAGTATTATAATGTGATGACAAAATATTTCATTTTAAATTGAATAAATTCGAAACATTGGTTTTAAACTATTTTAATTTATTTTATAAATAATGAGTGTGCATAGCAAAAATCCATTTTTAATTATACCAAAGAGCTCATCGCCCATTGTGACAATTCAGTAGGCAACGTTCGGTACTGTTTTATCGCTTCGGTGATTTGCGTCCCCGTCACCAGTAATCTATAAAGTTGATATTCTTTTTGAACGTATCCTATGTTCGTGCCCTCTCCTCTCATCGGACTGATGAGTTCCATGGATTTCAAATGTTCGAAAGCTTTTAAGATGACCGCTCTCGGTATCGACTGTGCGGAAGAATTGCAGTTTGCAAATTTCGAGTATCTTAAAATACAAATAAAACAATTAAAAACACTGAGAGACGACTCATCAGCCGTGATTAAACAAATTTTACCTATTATAGACCATTTCAAAATTCATCGGCTGCCCGTCGAATATTTCCATCTGATGCTTCATCGCTACGATCAAGGACATCTCTAACACGGAGAGCGATAAGAGAATCGATAGTTTGTCATCGATGTTGATAAAATTTTGAGACACCCCGACAACGTCACCGGCTTCCAATTGGGGATGGTTATTTGATAATTTACAAATCAATTGCATCTGCGGAATGAAAATAATAAATAGTCTGTGATGAAATTAATGTTCCCTTCAATTAATGAAACGAAATACACTCAACCATAAAATTTCGGAAAGACTGTTCGCTGACATCGATATCGAACATTCTTTGCAAGGATTTGTGTACAATTTCATCATCACCGAGAATTTTGATGTTTTCATTCCAAAATGAAACAAATACCGGATCCAAGTGGTTAAAATCTTTAAAGTCGACTCGACATTTTAATAAAATCTCATTAGGAATTGCAAAATTATCTTTTTCACCAGTATCTTGATCATCCGAATCGCTACAAGAGTCAGAATAATTACTATTTTTTTTGGTAGACGATGCCTGGAATTTTACTTCAGTAGGTAAACTGAGTAAATCGACAAAAAGTTTTACTCTTTTGTTGAGAATCGATTGGTTTTCTTCGTCAGCTTCTGGAGCATCATACGTGTAAGGGAAAATAAATATTTGCCGATGTGAAAATCTCGACTTGACTCGCTTCTCTAACAATTCAATTACGTCCAGTCTACAAGTGACACCTGTAAACATACATGCGTAATAGAAAATAGTAATTGGGTTTTTAAGCCATTTTATGCATATTATTATTACCTATGACGCAAATAGGAGCCTGTTTGCTTTGCGCTATATCGAATAAATTATAAAGTAACGTTTGACTTCCGTGAGTGTAACAGAACAAATCGAATTCTTCCAGGATGAATAGAACGCTTTTACAATGTTTGTCTTGTCCCGATTTAAGGCATGACAATAAAAATGATAGATTTTCAGAAAACGATCCAAACACTCTGTCTCCGATTGCATTTTCTAATGACATCTGGAAAAGAAAAATTGGTCATTGATTTATATAAATAATAAAAATGTAATAAATAGCAATATCAGAGTATTTCTAATATTAGTAAACATTCTAATGCATTCCAGTATGTATTCATAAAAGTGGTTCATTAAAAAAGTTATAGGTTTTATTATGCACTTGTGTATTCAATATTTAGAGAAGTCACTGTTGAAAGTAGGTTCACTTAGACAATATTTAAAGTCCACATTGCACTTGCCAATTTTTTTAAATTAAAACAATTAAATTGTTATTACCTGAGATGTTATTGCTTTCAATGCTAGTTTATCATCAGTATGCAATTGACCATTTAATTTAACCAAAATGGAATTTTCTTGAAAAGGCGTATTTTTGCTCAAATTCCATAGTACATTATTTATGAGCTGAAAACAAAAGTAGGCTATGAGATCCTTAGATCGATCAAACATCGATCGAATTGAATTATCTTATATGATACCGTCGTTTTGCCGGATCCTCTCGGGCCGACAACGAGAGCTGAATTGGATTCACCGGCTTCGATTGTCCGCGACAACAAGTCATAAACGTGCGATTTCTGGTCTTCGTGATCGCGAAATGTAAGGTTATCTTCGATAATTTTCATTTTTAAATATTTTCTGGCGAGTTTTATTTGAAGTTCTTCGCTGGAGTCGAACATTTTAACGTAGTTTTAAGTGCAAACACAATCATGAAATATCGCAGACGTTTGACAGTCAGTTTCGCGCGAAAGAAACAATAAGATTGTCTAAGAAGGTATAAATGCGACCATAACGATCGCAGAGATTGCCATTAAAAAAATCTCATTTTTATTTTTGTAATAGTTAGGTTGGATCATCGGTAAATATATTATTATTTGAGAGACAACCACATGTGCGTGATAATTATAATTTATAAGGACTAAAAATAATTTAAGAAGAAATATTTTCAAGATGTAAATATATTTTATACAATTAGTTTTGGCTAGCTTTGCTCCAACACATTTTGCTTATTTAAATTTAAATCGACATGTAAAATTCCTAAATTGTATTTCCAAAAGACAATTAAAAAACGATAATCCATGAAATGTCTGTCAAAACAGAAGCATGTTTTTGGTTAGATAATCACAATGGAACATTGAAGAGATTAGATTTCTTCTCTGCCGACATCGACGGCACTTATAAATTTACTAAGAGATGTCACTATAAATCTAGATTTAATTTAATTTAAGGGCAATCAAATACATGTATTCAAAACTAGTTGAAGCGTCAATATATATAACTATTAAGCGTATGAATTAATTTGAATTTTTAAAATTGTTGAAACAATGATAGTATTAAATATAATATTTCCGACTTTCGGTAGGCGGTGCGAATTATTGGGATGTATTAAATAATGATTAATAGTTAAAACTAAAAATCAATTTGATTTATATTTTTGATAGTAAATAATATATTATTCAACTGTAAAATTTGCGTGCATTTTTATTCATCAAGCGATAGTTAATTAAATTTTAGTTTAAAAAAAAATCAAGGATTATTATAATAATTAAAAAAAACAGCATACAATTTTAATAATACTACAGCAGCTTATGGTATATGTAAGAAATCCTGTCTATAGTGAAAATCAATTTTCAGCATAGACAGGATTAAAAATCAGGGCTTCGAACCGTATTTTTTTTCATTTCGGTTTCTGTTACGTTCTTAAGATTTATATCGGTTTTTGTTCTGGGAAAAATAATGGTTTTACTGGGTATCGATTATTGTTGATAATAATGGTTAAATTATGCAGTATGATAAAATACATGTAATAAAATAATTTAGTTCAATTAAAAATGTGTTTCAAATGAATCTAATTAAGTTATCATCTATATTTATATATGAACATTAATGTCAGTTTTTTTATTTATAAATTAATTTGCTTGGGACCTATACATTCATATATCATTCATCCGATTGCGATGAAACTTTGATGAGTTATTGAGTGTGTATTCAAGATTGTTTTTAAATCAGAACAAGTATTGTTTGTGAGCGGAATTCATTTTGCGAGACGTTTAGCAGATATACCATGTTGCCGCATAATGGTCTGGAAAAGTGAAGCCGCGACGGGGAGAGGAAAGATGCGCGCGCAATACGGCAGTCGAGCTCCGCTCACGAGAGAGAGGAGAATAATTTTAAAAAATGGAAATTTGCTTAGTAAAACCAAATATGCATGTTTATTTAATATAAACAACACAGATCAACAAAATATTTTTATCAGTAACAGTAAAATTTATAAATATAAAAATACAAACTTTGCTTTAAGTAAACATTCATTTTCAACAATAAAACATTTATTTTGAACAGCATTTAAAAATATTAAAATAACATAAATGATCCCTTTTTTTAAGCTTTAAAAAGATTGTAAACCATGAGGCGGTGGCGAATTTATCTATTAGCGCAGAAGGCGTGCGTCTCGGGCCACAAAAATTCAGGGGGCCTCGAAAAGTTTTTGACTTTTTTTTAACTGCATAATTGAAGGGATTTAAGAAATATTCAAATAATATGTTTATCCCTTGAAATACTTGGTTTCAATTTTACGCGGTGTGTAGAAATCGTGGTTGAAATTCCAACTTTCAATTGAAAAACACTTGGCCAGTATCTGCCTTGATGCCGTATTATAATGAAATCGCGCATATTAAGGGCCGAATGTCAGAAATTTTCCCAAGCTTAAAAACCGAACGGGCCCAGAGGGCCTCGAGTTTAAATTGCGCCAAGGGCCTCTCAAGTGCTAAATCCGCCACTGCCACGAGGATTGATGAATGTACACGAGAAATTCGATTGGTGGCAAGAAATTAGAATAATGGGCAATAAAAAAGGGACTCTCTAAAAAGGGCTATTTCAGGTAAGCTGACATTTGACATTGCATTAAACATGCAAAACTTATTTGTATAATAAAATATGAGTGTACAAATTTTAAGCTGTCATCTTAACCCTTTGAGTAGCGAGTTAATTTAAAATATGTATATTTCATAATTTTAGATGCTATATTTGCTTATCATCCGTACAAATCCATTTATCTATCAGAACCGTCACAGCGCGTATGAAGCTTGTAAACAAATAAATAAATACCGTCGATAGCACACAATATTCGGCTATTTCCTCAAATAAACATAAACAACAAGAAATCGATTCATTATATCATTCATATATCATCATTAATCGATAAAATTGGGTTAACGATCTATACAATCTTATTTTGAGCTCAACGTGTAAGAATGCGCTTTCTGTATAACTGGAATTCGGACACAACTCTGTGTCTTACCTCTTTGAGGGGTTAATATATCCGATTAAAAGTCAGAGTCGAGATAAAAAATATAAGAAATGAGTTTTATCGTAAGTTTTCCAATTCAGAGCAGCATTGTTGCAATTTTGGATAAACGTTTGTAATTTTTAATCATATTTTTTCATGATAATATTATAGGAAGATTTTTTATATGCTAATAGATATTCAGAATTATGTTTATATTCACACGGAAGAAATATTTTCTCTGAATAATTGTATCATATTGAATTATCGGCATAGTGACACATACGAAGGCGATTCAGATGCAACATGGAATTTTGCTGTATAAATTTATTAGTGATATATAAAAATATAAATGATTTTTTTTTTATATAGTTTCCTCCGTTAGAAATACATTTATTCCATAGGATAGGAAGCTTCTCGATCGCGTGAACGAATAAAGAAGGCGGCTACTCCGAAAAGGAGTTGCGCACGTATTGTTCGACAGTAGCGTTATCTTAAAATCGTTGCCCTCCCAATGTCTTTATAAACATATGACAGTCACACGGGATCACGTTTGAACTGTGAGGTGGATGCTCCCGGTGTGACTGTGTGACTTTATCGCGAGTTACAACTGTTGTAGAAAATCTCTCAATAAAACACCTTTCGAATCTCAAAATCTTCAAAATCTCAAAAGCGATAACTTTTTCTAGACTTTCACGAATCTTTTGGATCCAATCCAAAGACCCGAGTCTTACGTACTTCAAGTCTCATCAAAATTTTACTTGATTTTATAACTTGTTTGTGAGAAAATGAATATTAACGTGTTGCGCAACAGAGGATTCGACTTTTAGCCTTCTTTCTTTAGTGACGGAGATCGAGAAAAGACGAAATAAATGTATTTCTAACGAAGAGAACTATGTAGAAAGATAGGAAACGTCCGTTTGTATTTATATATATTATTATTAATAAATTTGGACAGCAAAATGCTGGGTTACATTTGAATTCCCCTCTAAGTAAATGTGTCATTTTTATAGTTTGAAAAGGGTAAAGCGATATTTTGATTATGCCATACACTGTATAATGACGACCTGCAACGATGTACATATGTATGAAGGGTGAAATTGGATGGAAAGGTTTCGCGTTATGAAGGGTTCGGCAGGTGTTTCCTTCGATTGATTGACAGTATTATTAGAATATCGATAGATATGTAATCTCCGAACATTATGCCGGGATTTGGGATAAGCAAAATAAACACGGGGAGCGCATACGAGATAAAGCGAGCGTCCAGTGCGTTTCGCTTCGGGACTGCTCCGATGCTCCAATTTCGAAATGAAGATCAGCAGGGGACGGACCGGTCGGTTTACCTTCGGCGTTGCGAAGGAGGAGTAGGTTAGAAATAGACGCCTCCCATCTCCCCGACTCCCGACTCCGGTCCGCCTCTTTCGCCTCTTCCGCCTCTTCCGCCTCTTCCGCCTCCTTCTCCCGCCCCCCCCGCCCCGGGAGCAACAGGCGCTCCGAATAGAGTGCCTCTCTCGCTAAATAAATCCTTTTTCAATATGTCGCGAGAGAAGGATTTCTTCTGCGATATTGCATCCGAAAGAGCCTCAATTTCAAATTCATATTAGCAGAGAAACGACGATAATTTAAAATTATGATTTTTGTCAGGGCGAGCGACGAAGCTCTCCGGGCTCGGCGAGCCCGGCGGTCGACCGCGCCAGATCTGGAATATTTTTCGACGCTTTGGAAAGTTTTCGAAGCGAGAAAATCGAAAAAGAAAGCAAAATCGACATTCGTCGGCCGGAAACGGAGGTCTTCTCGAAAAAGGGCCAGGATCGGGACGCGGCTCCGGCATACTAACGACCGAAAGTAAACACGACATTCGTGTCGCTCTATTCCGAGGGATCAGCTCCGGAAACGTGCTGCAAATTACAAATCTGCGACAACTAACGAAGCTGACCGAACTTTCCCACCGAGGAACTTGTTCGTTTCGACTTGTCCGTGCAAATCGGAGATTAGGCAATTCAAACGCATTTAGAATAAAATCCAAAAGAGACACGTCGCCGCTTAGGATTCGTCACATTGCACGTACGAAATGCTCATATTTTAATCCACAGCAGAGCCAGGATGCAAATCACAATCGGATGAGTTTTTTTCGTCCGAATCGTCCAGATTTAGAAAATCTCCTCTGTCAGGGGACTTCGACCGACGCGCTTCTGCGACGATTCGGTAATTGGAAATGTGCGGTTTTTTCATCGCAGAAACGATAGGCATAAATAAAAGGGAAGCATCTCCGGAAAGGCTCTAAGCGCACCCCGGGGATCGGGAGTCGCGGGGGAACAGCCCTCGCAACAGGTGCTTACTTCGACTCGGGACGAATCTCACTAAATTACTACTTTCTGCGCCCTACTATTTTTCTTGTCTCGCTTTTGCTCAAAATCGATACACAAAACTGATACGATAGACTATAAAAATGCCTAATGATATGTCGATACCGACTTACGCCAGATCAAACGTTACCGCGCTGAACCGCTCGCGTCCTGCTATCGTCGAATTAAATTTTCAGGCCGACACCGATACAATAACAAAATCCCTCTCCGACAGACGTGTCTATCTGTAGCTGACTACAAATTTAGAATTTCAATTAAGACTTCGATCGCTTTTGATGCTCTCATTTGTATGAGTCATCATCATCATCATCATAGTGCAGCCACAAACAGTCCACTGCAGAACTATGGGTCTCTTCAATATCCATTCACAGGAAGGGGTTACATCCATCTCGTCTGCATCATGCGTTCATCTCCTCATTCGCTCGTTATTAAAGGTAGCATTACCACCGAGTTTTTATTTCGAACGCTCACCCAACAGGTATCCTGAATGAACGTATTGACGAACGCTTTCGCTATCGTCTCGATAGGGAGTGTGGAGGTTTGTAAAGACTGAGCAGTTTTCCTTGGAAGACACTGGAAAATTATTCTGGACGACCTTTTTAACTCTATTGGAAAGGGCTTTCTGGAGCGCAAAGAGTCCAGTCCCACCTTTCCTCCCTATGGCGTTGCCGAACTAGGGTGCATCTCGGATTCGCTCCTACACCGACTGAGGGTGTCTCCCCGTCACCGTACAACTTACCCGAGCGAATTCGAGACTTAGTGGTTTCGCCATCATTTCAGGTTGCCTCTCTCAGTTCGGCGATTACAAAACGATATAGAAGTCAACGGAAGACAATTTTGTTTACGTTGCAAAGTTGAAGTTCTTCATATGCCTCTGCTCAAGGTCGTCTTTTGTTCCTAAAGCTTCTTGGCTCCGAACCGGTAAGGTTAGTCGTGCTCCATATTGTTGGGTAGGATCTACAATTTAAGAGATAGCGAGTGACTATTTACTCTGTAAATAATTACTAGTCAAGTGGCCAATAGTTAAAATACATAAAATCGTATAAGCATAGTAGTTGCAGTAGTCAAATGTGGTTGGTCGCTAAAAAGTGTTAGTCAAATTTTATTCGCAAGGGGTAAAAAATTGTTTTGATATCTGTGAGAAGCATGAAAAGACTCATTCAAGACTTGTTGAAACTAAAATCGTTATTTGGTAAATTAAAGATAAATGTAGATATAAATAATTGGCACATTGTGGCATTCTTAATCAGACATTGGAAATATTATATTAAAATATACCATTGTTTGCATCTCATTGGATCCTGTAAAAATGATCTTCATTTTTTTGTGTAACTGGCCAAAACTTGCAGATAAATAAAGGGAATAACGGTTCAATTTTCATGCGGAAATATATACATCGTAAAAAATATGGTAAAATGAACACACTTTGCTAGATCAGAAAAGTGGCTGAATTTGCACAAAAACAAGAATATTGTGTTAGTCCAATCGACTAACATTAGCTTTTTAATATAACCGAATTCCTCGGTGCATAATGTATAAATACAATTGTTTTAAGATTTTTCCAGTATCACAATTCATAAAGTGGCTGGATGAAGATGACCAGCATATTTATAGATATATTATGTGTATTTTCGTAATTAGTTTTTCTTCTTGAGAAATATGCAAAATCAAGAATTCAAAAATTTGAATTTCATTTCTCAATCATTTCTCGAAAAATGAAAATCATCGATTAGGAACTAGAATCTCATTTTTTTTCCGATTGAGAAATTGAGACTGATTTTTTTTTGTAATCTATAATGTGTATGATAGAATTATCATTATATGTATATTTCAATTCATTATAAAAAGATTGCTAACGAATGTTTTTTTTAAAGTGACAGAAAGCTTATTGAAATGTATGACAACATGTTTAAAAATGTATAGGATGCCACGAAGAATTTCTATCAAAGGAACGATTTTGATAGCAGTTGACGACGAAGCATACGGACGAGCCAGAAGAAGACGAGAATTGAAGAAAAATAGAGACGTCGTTTGAATGCCTTAGCAAAATACCTCATGCATTGGAGATTATACTTCAGAGAAGCTGCACATTGAAGAAGAAATAAAAAACGTTAAATAAAAAAGGAAAACTCTTTGCATTGCGTTTTTTTTTAATTTCATAAAAGCCAATTAAATTTATGAGAGACGTGTATTTGGTTAAGTCGAATACAATTGTATAGTTTTGCATACATTGTATGCGTTCGCTCAGGCAGACATAAGCTTTCCGGAAGCGATCGTTAATATTACTCAACAACTACAGCTTGGAGCTTCTAAAACTACATGCTTCATTCGCAGAGCGAAGAGCTCGACAACGAAGAGCCCTTTGAATCGGGAAACCACCACGAATAACCTCAAATCATTCGACTACTGAAATATTCCATTGCTCTCGGGGAACTAAATTCTTTGTTTCTTGTCGTTTCAATTGTTTAACAATGGAATAGATGCAAGCAAATAAGTATTCTATAGAAAAATCGTAATAAACAAGAGTAAAAATACTAACATCAAAAATGTCACGGATAATAAGATAAATTTTCCGAAGCTATGGTATATGTTTGAGCATTCATTTTAAAATTAAAGCGCAGTCTAAACTATAACCCGAGCGGGTCCATGCTATTTTACGGCCACTCACTGCTTCGAATGATATGACAACGTACATTTTGAAAGAAACAAAAGTTCATATCTCTACAAAGATAAAATTGGTATTCGGATGAAAATAAATTTATTCATGTGAGTTATTGCGTTGATAGCGCGATGTTATCCATTGAAAGTTTGATTATTTTGCCTCTTTATAATTTATTCTATCAACTTGTAGCATTAAAAAAGAGCTCGCATTGTCCGAGCGCAGTTTGAAAGGCCAATGCTGGTTAATTTGCTTCTATTTTTAGTTAGGTTTTTACCCTTATTTTCACTTTTGTCGGCACTAAATCGCTAACAGCACATAAAGTGTCACGAATGGCCGTCGTAAACGAGAAGATCTTTAATTAAAAATAATCGCAACCGAAGGTTCGTCGTCGCAACTCGCGACGGCGACGCTGTCGTCGATCGATTGTCGTCGGCGAAGCGATTCGATCGGAGAACTAGACGACGACAAAACAAAAACAACCCTACTTTAGAACCGGTCAGCGATGTCTTTTCCGAATCGCATGAACGTCGGAGACTCCGTCTCGTCGAGTTGTTCTTGTTCGTGTTCTTATTTTAGTATTTGTTCAGGCTCGGGAACGAAAAATAATCAATAAAAGGAAATCCGGGACGAGCCCGACGCGTCCGCATATGCTCGTCGCGAACGCTCTATTTTTTCGGTTCGGTCGTCCGAATTGCAACAATCTGAGAACTTTTCGATCGCCAACATTGAATGGATTTAATTTAGCGTCGTCTGAGAGCCGAAAGGGACCGGTTGCGGATCGATATCGACAGCTCGGCGAAAGCTCCGCTCCGATGCTAAAACTGACTAATAACAGGAGACGACAGGGGCCAAAAGTTCAAAAGCTCCACTCTATGAGGAAAATCTCATTTATATTTTTAAAAATCGACCGAGGCGCGTCCGCGTCTATATTTCGCCGACAAATTGACAAACCGAAATTCCGCCCTTCGACTGCGCACGGATGAGTAAATTTATTCAGCTCTCGGTAAACACCCCCCCGTCTACCCATACATCGAAGAGATCGACGATGCCAATATTCGCCGGAATCATTCCTCAAAACATCATTTTAGAGTCGCGTCGAAACAATGCAGGCTCTTCAAAGCCGACGACCTGAAATTTAGCCCTTTCCATTTCTAAAAGCGGAACTGCCATATCCGGAAACGATAAGGTCGCACGCAACGTATGCGCTTTCAACTCTAGAGAAGCGCATATCTGCAATCTAAGCCAGCGAATTGCAACAAAAAACGCAAGGCACAATATTGTGCCACTCGACGCCTACAAAGCTACTAACTAAATATTTTAAAATAAATACTTCCCCAGTTAATATTAGGTCCTCCCAAAAGAAATCCATTATTTTCACACGCTTCGAATTCAGTTTGTGTCAGGAAACGTCTCTGTGATCTTTCTTTCTTAATGTATTTTTTGTGTGTCATAAATTTATTTATAAATAAGAGCATATTCAACAGTGATTTTTCTCGATTAGGACACTTTATAATGTCATTTGATAGACGACGAAGACAAATTTTTACAATATTTTCGAATGGACTCACGAATGGAAATCTGGAAATAAATAAAAAAATAAATTCAATTTACTATATTTTACTTTCTATTTGAAATATTTTTTAAAAGTGCCAAACAGTCAATTATTCTTTTAAAATTTTCATCATTTTACCTTACACATGTTTTTCTCGAAAAAAAAAACACTTCTAGAAATGTCGACAAAAATAATTATAGTGTAATTACTTATTATTTATCATCAAATGTTATAAATTATACGCATAAATACATACCTGATCCAGAATTCCTAGATTTATTGCTAGCCATAATTAGAAGAAAAACGTAAAATCTCGCTGCACGACCGATGAAAGTCATGACTCATGACAGCCCCGTTCAAATATTGTTTCGGACGAACCGGTATCGGATCGGAACTGGAGCGATACGATAGTGTGAATACTCTCATTCGAGCGAGATCGAACCGTCAACGGCACCATAGTGTGAATCGGGCCTTAAGCTCTTTTCATTTTCCGACAAAGCATGGATTTTTTTATGGCAGAACGAATTATTTCAGGACGTATCTTTTGTTTCTTAAATAAACAGAAGAAAATGTAAATAAATATAAGACGAGTTTGAAAGTAAGAAAAGAAATGAGAATTCTCGGTTTTGCATATTTCTCGAGAAGAAGCACTATATACGGTATTATGAAAAAAAAAGATTTCTAAGAAACAAACCTACGCAATTCCATGGGTGATTTTTGTGTTGGTTGAATATGACTCGAGTTATTAAATATCAACTTCTCAAACCAGGTGAAATGATGAAAACGACCAGGTTTTTTCAATAAAAGTTGAATAATTTTACAGTATGAAAACTGGACGTCCACATAAAGCCAAATTATGATAAAATAAAATGACTAAACTTGAGACGATGCAGCATATCCTTCATATTCGTCATATTTAGGCCCTTCTGATTATTACCTATTTCGATATTTAGAGCTATACATTGAAATGCAAAAAATGTAGGACAAAGTAAAAAATCATTTGTATTCGTATTTTTAGTCAAAAACAATTTTTGTTTGTAGTCAGTATCGAGACACAGGCAAGCAAAAGCATTTTTTTAGTATTTTCCAAGCTGAATGTGACACAGTATTTGAAGCATTCAACGTCTATTATTATGTAATATCAAAGGAATGTTTTGTAAATAGTGCACATTGTAGCGGGAACAATGAAGCAAAGCAATGCAGAGTAATCATAGCAAATAAGAAAACTATAATAATCTTTGCGCATCGATCGTCGATCTGCTCATGCGTTGTAATCGAAGACAGAAACGATGCGTATGGCTTTTGTTCCATTTTTTCTATTATAAAACGCAAAATATCTTCCGTTTTCTTTCCGGAGGACTTCCCCTGAGATTACCGGAATTTTGCATGGCGACCGAGAAAAAGTTTTTAATGTAATTTACGACCTCATTTCCGACGGGAACGCTCGTTTTAAATGGCTTTAAAAATGGCGGTCAACGTAAAAGAGTTTAAACATCGCTCGGATTGAAGCTTTTCATTTGGGAGTGTATATACAAAGTTTGCGCAAAATGAAAAAAAAAAAAAAAACGAAACGGAAAAGTCGATTCCGAAAGCAAGTTAATTAATCGCATTTGACCGGACGCATAATTAAATACAAGATAAAAGGAAGCTCTTTATCAGCTCGACGTCCTCCGCGGGGAATATAAACTCTCTGCCAAATAATTGGGAAGAATAAAAAGCGATTCGAAAGTGTTGTTCGAATCGATCTTCTGCAAGTCGAGCTTGTGGATTTCCTAAAGCGTCTTTCGGCTCGTGATTCTTCTTTTTCGATTACATTATCACCCTCTCATCTTACACGAAAGCGCAAACATTGTCTAAATTTATTTACGTTTCGGCAAATCTTAGTCTTCTCTTTTTTCTGTGTGCCTTACACAAGCTAACCCTTTTCATCCTTCGAATTTTTCTCTTCGTATGAGATCGGTTTTGGTTTTAGAATCTTGCGCCGGGGTATATCATTTTTCGTCGATTAAAAAAGGCGTAAAAAACGTGAATGACTTTTTGTTACTGTTTGCACCGATGCACCTTTGTAATAAAGCATCGGAAAAGAAATCTCTTGTGTATCTTCGTCGAGCTGGAGGATGCTTATAACCTTCCAAAGTTTCAGTAGTTTCTGCCCTACGATATTTGCAGCATGCAGGGCGCGCTCGGCGCATTCCAGACCCTCCCATTGTTTTGTGTTTTTTTACCTACTTTCGAACTTTCTGACTAAATTAAGAGTTTCTATAGCAATTTTAGAAATATTTACTACAAGATTCTGTACATTTAAAAAAAATCGAAACAAGACTCCAAGAATAAAAATGTATGCAGGTTTTTCTCGACTAAATCATTTTTTGATAACTAAAGCCTTTTTTTAAATTCAATAATTACGTACTGCTGATGTTTCGTATCTACCTTGTATTACTCAAAGTAGAATGTGGTTCATTAAACTGAGAACTACGCATTTATTTTTGAGAAGGATTGCTATTAACTGTGAAGATTTTCACCGAGATTTATAGATTGGTAATTAATTTTGCGTTTCTTCTTCAAACAGTGAGAAAAATTAATTGAAGTTCAATCTGAATCGATCGATTTACTATTTTTCGTCATTTCTTATTGAGATTTCTTTAATAAAAAGTTAAACAGCTAAGACGAAAATAGTAGAAACGTGTAGCCTCCTCGTTCATTTTTTGGACATCGGTTTGAAAAATCGATAAGTACGTGCAGACTCGTTTATCTATCCGAGTAAGCCGATGATGTTTTTAAACAGCGATTAATGATAGAGTTTATCGACGGCATACGCTTTTATAGTGATTTCATAAGCTAAAATAAGGTAGTTTTTGCACATTGCAATATTTGAGTTTTTTGAAAAGGAAATAACAAGGTTCATGGACCGAGAGGCTATTTGAAAAGGCTTCCGTTTCGTCTGCTCTTGAGCGCGCAACGTGGAAACATATACATACAAGTATTTTAAAATAACCAAAGAATAAGAACCAAACTAAGCGAATTAATAAATATAGCACAATTTCGAATGACATGTGCAGTTTCAAGAACATACTGTCAAATAGACATTTTGCATATCTTTTCTTTATAGATTGGAATACTTATAAAAGTAGTCGCATTTGTAAAGAGTCATAAAAATATTTTTAAATACCATTGCGAATAAGAACATCATGCAAAACTCCAATTCCAGTTTAGCCGCACACGGAAATGATTAAGTGATATTGGCGCGAATGTTTGAATTTGAATAAAAACATAGTTAAATTTAAAGTTTCGTTCCGGGCCTTCGACCCGGAAACCGTTATTTTTGCTGAAATAATAACTCTAACCGAACCGTTATAACTGTTAGAAACGTAACCGAAACCAAAACCGAAATGAAACAAAATAACGGTTCGAAGTCATGGTTATCATCGTTTGGAAAACTTTTTAGAGTTAATTCTATGTTTTCGTTCCGTTATAATAACATACATTTATATCGACCAAGCATTTTGTAAATATGAGAAAAACAGGTTGAAGCTATGAATTTATTGCTCAAAAGCCCGTTAAAAATATAATTCAATTGGCATAAGAAAAAAATCATTATGCTGATAAATTTTGAAGATGCTGCAATTGCAATTTCACCCATACTCCTATTTAAATTCCATTTATAAACAGTCCTTTATTCAATATTTTCAGCATTAAATATATATTGAATACGTTGTAGAAAAGCTATTCATATTAATAAAAGATAATTTTGTTGACCCTTCTGTCAATAACAGGGTCTGGCTAGACCTTTTTGCATTTGCGATGAGTTTTTTTTAATAATAGTTATCTTACCAAATCTCCTTGACTTTGTTCATTTAAGGGTTTTACAGAATTTAAAATAATAAAAAATGTTCGGGTTATCATATGTTTAGAAAAACTATATTTTTTAAATGAATCACTCACCTTACCGTATAAAGAGTTTTTTTTAAATTCATATTGAGTAATTTCTTAAGCCAACGATTCGGTCCGAGTTTCTCTCGAAACGTGTTGTATCATAACTAAAATTATTCGTCAAACTCCGAATTAATTTACTTATCCGATAGAGAATTATTAATATTCAATCCTCTTCGGAATAATAGGCTTAACGCGGAGTAACGTCGTTTTGCCTACTTAATTTTTAAGCCTCGCATAATTTACCCCTATTCAATTCCACAGTATTTATCACCGCAAGGGTTGTAAACAAACGGCAAAGCAAACATGCGGACATCGCAGGATGAGTTCTGGTTCTTGTTGAACCATATGTAGTTTTAAAAAATTGGAATTCATCTCTCGGGAAAAAGAAGGAAGACGAATTCGGATCGCAGTCGGCGCACTCCGAGTCCGGGCTGTCGATCGACGCGTAACTTTAAAACGCTCGTTAAATTTTTAAACGATGTATCGCGATTCTCAAAGGGCGGCTCCGAATCAAAAGGGAATTCACCCTTTTAGACCGGAAAACTTCTAGTAGGGCTTCAATACCCTTATTCTACAATATGCATGACTCCCCACCGAAACCGCCGAAACTTTCTCGCGTTAAGCCGGCAATTTCTTCCGAATATTACATATAGAATTGTTTAAATTAGCAACGCGACGAGGGTATTATCTTATATATATATATATATATATATTCCCTCTATTGTGCCTTTTTATTCATTACGTGTATGAAAATCTGTTCAATCGTCGGTGAATTAAATCAATTCAACTTTGGTTCCTCTGCAAAACGATATTCTTTCCTAATAAGCCGATTTCTCAATTCCTATATTAATACGCCATGACACTGCCTATTTGAAATCCGAGTCTTATCAGTCGAGAATGATAACGATAATTATCGATTCGATTCGCGTCAAAATTGGAGAGAATCGAGCGGCGCACACCATTCATTCTATAACTACATAGAATTTCATCGAAAGATTTTGACATTTTAAGGGAGACTACATATAATCGGCAAAGCTTTCTACGCCATAGACATAGCTTTTTCATCGAGAATTTCATACGGAATGTCTATTTTATAATTGACTGTGAAGGGATTGTAATTTTCCATCTTTATTTATAAAATTGAAATTGTTTCTTTGTAAAAGTGTATATGTTACAGTCAAAACCCGTATTTAGTTAGAAAGAGTTTTTACCGGATGAAAGTTTATATTGGATGTCTTAGTTACATTTAAAATTACCTAGTTATGATTAGAATTTACTGCTATAAACTAATTTTAACGAGTAAAAACTCGTTCTGACTAAATACAGGGTTTGATTGTAGCATATACACTTGATACGTAACTTCGTATGTTTTTTTTTTTTAATTAATCATTTTTTTTTTAATGTAAGATCAAACTCTATGAAGCGTATCTTTAGAGTAGTTCTTAACGAATCTTCAGATCTTCGTATCCCAACTTCGATAATCTTCAATCATATTAAACTATTCCGTAATAGTTCCAGTCATATTTCACTAAACGATTGCACTATTCATTTTTACAAGTTACAATAGCGTCTTTAAAAAAGGCGATGAACAAAGACGATCGTAAAATGTCGATATTCGAACATGCTGGCTATTAGACCGAATTCTTGAAGATATCCAAAGAGACTCCGCCAGTCTGCTGAATAATGTGGCCATAGATTCGAGTTTAGTTGTAGTCGATAATTGAAAAAAACATCGTAAATTATCTAATCAATATGTAAGAGTCAATCGAAAAGATAAAGGATTGCACCACCAACGCGTGTTGGCATAAATCATGGCGTAATAATCACGAATCTAATAAACGGCAAGAGACGCATATAAAAATCGAGAATTTCTGTATGAATTAGACGAATTTAATTAAAATATTTCTTTATAGACTCTAATATATGATACAAAGCTTATTTTGACGATAAATCACTAGAAGATTCGTTCGAGAAACTGCGTTGTGTGCAAAAATATCTTTTGAATGCTGAACTGTGCTTTCGGCGGTAGAGTCACCGAACTACTCCCCGCTCCCGCGTTTTCGCCAAGACGGCCACGCTCGCACGTGGGTTTGTTTTTCTTTCGGACCGCCGTAATTCCGAGCGGAAGGATGCAAGCGGTCGGCTGCCGACAGAACGCTGTCGTCTTAACTATTTTATTTTATTTATGAAAGGAGAGGTTGCCGCTATCGCACTGCGAGAAGTACATCTTCCCGTATCACCACTAGAATTGAAATTTTGATCATGTTATTTTTGCTGGTGCTGTCTTATGAAGCGTATTTCACGGTGAAAAGCTATTTCGAGGCTCGTACGCACTCAATCACTCCATCATTGGTGAAATTTTCGCATAAAACATTGCCAAGAAGGAGGTTGAGGAGTCAGCCTTTTCAGGCGAAGGACTTTGTCTTCCAAACAGTCTGTACTCGTAGCAAACGGTGGTACTCTTTGCTTCCGGAATAGGTTCTTCTCGTCTTTTAAATTACGTTAAAAAGGAGGGTCTCATAAGAGAGGGAAACAATTAAAACATTGTATTCTTTAATAATACTTTATTATTATAATCATTTCAACGAAATCGGTTATGATCACGATGCAAAGTCGAGTTTCGTAATTCTCAATTGACACAATAACTGGCAGAGATTTAACCCGCAAAACTAGGACTTCGAACCGACATTCTACTCATATCGGTTTTGGCTTCAGACTTTCAGGAAAGATGAAAAAATGAGGTTTTCTTCTTTTCGTCTGAAAAAGGAGAACTCGAAGATATGGCGGATGATAGTTATGAAAAGTTGGTATCTTGTAGCAAATTAAACTCGTCAGTATCGAGTGTTTTGCAAAAGCGAATTTTACAAAATTGCATTTGCATAGGTGTACTTTTGCACACTGAGACGATTTGTTGGCAATAATCCGAAGGTGAGCGAGTGGAGGCGCCGGGCAGGGGGTGGCGTGGGTGGCGGGGGCTGCGGGGGCGCGGAGTCCTGCGCCTCTGTCGGGCTCAGTGTCTCGCGCGCTCCGGCCCCGGCAGGGCCGCGCCGCTCTTCCCGTCCGACTGCGCCTGCGAACCCATTCAATCGTAAGATTCGAGCGTCTGCCATATGTTCTTCTTCCTTCGCCCGGACTCAACAAGTGCCGGAACCTTTCTCCTAAATCTATCCAAGCGCCTTTTCGCTCCCTCGGTTACGGGCACATATTCAGCAAAACTCATCCACATTCTAAAGAAAGGACTGCACCGACTTTTCAAATATATCATTCCTTTATGACTTACGTAACTACTTATATATTACCATACGAATACATAAATATTTTCAGCAAAGACGATTCAGTCTTCGGACTCGATCGTCGATCATGCTAAAAGCATCCAGACAATGCAATTCAACTCAGGCTGAGGACTTTTCAATGTCTCTGAATTAATTTTTTTTATGCACATTTGAAAATAATGTCGTTTTTTAGAATCAGAAATATAATTTTCTCATATTTTCACATTCATTTTCTTTCGCAGAATACTTAAACAATTGCCCGCAACATTTTGTAAATTAATATATTATCACTTTTTAATAAAAATAATTTGTTGTATAATTTAGAAATTTTGGTATTGAAAAAATATTTTGAATTCAATTACAAAAGGTTTTATCGCGGTCGCAGACACGTCTGCAATTGCAGTCATTTTGTGTATGCTGTATGGGACGCGTTCTTCGTATTCTTCGAATATAATACACTTTCAAAATATTTTTCGTGATAAATAATAATCGGGTGTTTTTGTGATGGTTTATCTTTTCATTTTATTTTCATGATTTGCGTCGATAATTGATATTCATACAGATTACGATTCATTCGAAAAAAACATTTTGCGAACGAACGGCTCACATCCACAAAAAGCGAAATTATTTTCCGGTATATCTAATAAATTTTCGACGCTGACGAAGTTATCATTTTAACAGCCGCCTCGGAAGACACCGACGTCGTTTCCGGAAGCGCGATAGTAGAAATTGTTGCGGCCGCAGCGTTCCTCGGGAAAATCCGATCGGAAGTCGCAACAAAAAGACGCCAGTTTTCCACGACAGACGGCATATTTTTGTTCAAAAACGATCCTTTCAGTTGTCGCGAATTCCGATCGACGACGAATTCCAAAATAGACGACAATTAGACAAATTAAATACATCCATGCGGGAAAAAGGGGACCAAATTTGATCCTCGGTATGGGTATCGCGTTTCAGAAATGCGACGCTCGATCCAGCATTACTATGATTGTTTATCGCTTTTTTATTCGTTCTTCTATTTTCTATCCGTATTTTGTTCTGTTGAAAAACTACGGAAAATTTGTTAGAAAACAACCACTTTGCTGAAAAATGTTACTGAAAGTTATCTTCTCTTTTTATGATATATTTCAGCAATAATTTTCAAACATCGACCTAAAAAATACGAAAACAAAATTTGACTCCAAAAAAACAAAGACTCCAACAATGAACTGAGTAGGTCCTCGCCTTCTTGCAATCACTCGCAGTTTCAAATTATCGGTTGAATAGTTTTATTTGATTTCATGTGTTTCTCACATTACAATTTTTGAATATCTACGACTCGCAAGTAACGCATTGAGCTACTATAAAATCTAAAAATGCAAACTCTCGCTGTATAACCGCGCACGTCGTTTGATCAAAGTCCGCTTCGTGTTTATTTATTTTATCATTTTTGTGCAAACTTTGTGCTTTATTTGTAATGCATAGAGTCACGATGGAAAGAATTTTTCGCTAGTACTTGAGAAAAAATGCGAAAAAATTATAAACGAAAGGGTCAAAGGTTCGTCGTGCATCGCTGCGTCGACGAAACGGTCCTCGACATAAAAGCTTTCATAAAAACTGCAGAGACTTTCCAGAATGTGGCGTAACTTTAATATTATTTTCGCAGAAGCTTCTATTCGATGCAGATGTGTTTATTTTTGTTATTTGAAATTATACGGACGAAAAAAGCTGCCCATTTCAATAGCTGAAATGACGACCTACATACAGATTTCCAGCTCGGAGGTTTGCTCCATCTGACCCTCGTTTCCCTTTTCTCTTTTCCTTTTCGTCGGCATGTCTTCGTCGACGCTCATCGCCGGATCATAAGTCCCGATACTGCCAAGTCTCATCGAAGAAACCTTTTCCCGAACACAAATTTGATTTCAAATACGGACATACGGTAGCTTCAACCATATTATGCATCGTGAAAGCCGATTCTGAACTATTGGGCGCGGTACTCGTTCAACGTAATTCAATATGTGAGAATTTGTGACAATGAACGTAGAAGTTAATTTTTAGATATGAAATTTTTGTATGATAAAACCAGATTGAGGAGATCAATCGAAGTTTGACTCGATTTGCTAATTCTGAAGTACCGAGACGTTTAATCAAGTCGGGGAAGATCGTCTTTGATTGTTTGATTTGCAAAAATATAATATTATTTGAAAGTAATGATAATCTCGCATTTCACTCATATTTTCTATCGTAAATAATTTCATATACTTCAATATTATTTCCTATTTGTATTAAATATGGAGGCCAAGGGAAAACTAACCCGTATAAAATCTCTCATCCCTGGGAAAATCTTCTATAAGTCCGTCCGATGTATGGATGTGACATAATAAATGTGTATATTTAGTCAGCAATTGATATTCCTACATTGGGATTAAAACAATACTACATCGATAATATTCATTTGCAACAATAGGAAAATCGGAAAGTAAACTATTTTAAGCGACATATTCCTAATAAAAATCTGATTGAAATAGCTTTATTTATTACATATTAATTGAATTAATGACAGACATTATGCCCAGTACTTAGAGCAAACAACCGGACAGTGAGAAGTCAATAACTCAAATTCAATCAGTCTAAATATTACGTTTAATAAATTTAAATTCATCAATGAATCGCCATTTAATACCAAAAAGGCAAATTATTTATATCGATAAAAAATAATCGTATTGTTTTTTCGAATTTGTTCAAAAGTTGTAAATAAGTTTTAAAAATACCAATATATTTGAAATTCAGGTACATCCATTTGAATTTCTGATCTGAAGCTCGAATCTCGTCGTCATATATAGTGCACAACCGTGTAATACTTTTTGGCAGGATAAGTGTTTAAACATCGCATAAGTTCATTCACGACAAGAGATTCAGATTTATCTATGATTTACATTTTTCGAAAAATAAGAAAGCTCGATTTAATTCTTCAAATTTCTGGAAGATTCTCGAAAAATTTTAGTAAACAAAAAATGTATGCAAGACAGAAAAATATCGCACATAAATATTATTTTCTTAGTATATAATTAAAATACACAACTAGACATATGATTTGTATTTATAATGTATAATTATATGTTTAAAAAAACGGGTTTTTTAAAAGGCAAAATTATAATTGAATTTTTTAGCTTTGTACGATATTTCGAACTATCGGGTTCATTATCAATGAATCCGATATTTATATATAATAAAAAGCGCGAAAGAAAGAGATAGATAGTAAAGAAAAGAGAAAATTATAATTTGGATCGACATATCCACAGTTTCGATACCCCTAAGTATACAAAAATATGTTTGTAAATTGTATTGTGAAAGAGATATACCTTACGCTCGAATACGCTTCCTGAATATCGAGCCTTCATATTTGTCTGGAAAAGCTATCGACAGGTTATATGAGATGTTGTCTTTCATTTACGTGACTAAAGTAACGACTGCGTTAATTGGCTCGCCCTTATAGAAATATTGCTGACGCATTTGTCAGGCTCTTTGTGGAAAACGCTTTTCCGTACGAACAGCTCTCGCGCTCGATTTGTTTCTCGCGTAAACCGCTAAATAATTGTATTTTTATGGCATAAGTTTTATTTTAATTTTCATATATATGCTGATTTAATATCGCACACGATGCAATGATAGATTCAATCGCGAAAATTAAAAAAATAAACGCTGTACTGTGACATTCGATCTCTCGAATCTAAAATGATGCGCGACATTCGACGAAGAGTGCAATTAGAGATAATAGGGCTCGTCGAAACGCAATTATCGAAAAGTTTTCGTGTTTATTTTTTTTATTCGCCGGAATATGAAAGCTTCCATATACATATAATTTAAAGTAGTCTCCCCGTGTTTAACAAAACAACGCCCCGACTGGAACACACGCGGGGGATCGATATTCGTCAAATCGCTCTCCTTCGACGTCGAAGGGTGCCGAAAAAAATAGGACGTGCTTGCGAGGACGACTAATTAGGTTCCCTCCGAAAGGTTTGTTTCTCTAAGCTGCTATTTTTGTGCGAGAGTACTCATTCGCGCATTCTCGGAAATAATAACCGAGAACCGGAAACTTTGAGCTTTCGCAACTCGAAAGTCGAGCCGGTGAAATTAATTAGCAAAGTGAGTAATCGTCCTCCGACGACCTTTCCTTATCTGGGAGGCGATCGCCCGACGGCGTCGCGTTCCAACTCTCTTCGACAAACTCCTCGCTTTTCAACGAAAGAAAAACTAATCACCGATGCTCCGAATTTACCCCGAAACTATACAATTTGCTCTCCGTAGACGTCCGAATACAACATCTCGATAGGCTACAAAAAAGTGCCATCACGGAACGAAAGTTTTCAACGGAGACGGTCCTACGTTCCCAACAAATTTGTATCTTTCGACAGTATATTTACAACCATAGCGAGTCTTCGCTTACTCGCGTTCACTCGGTGTTCCGAATTACAAGCGAAAAATCCTGGCGAATCTTATACTATACGATAAAGAAGCGCAAAAACATAAAAAAATAACGGCGCCGTTGTTCTCATTTGAAAACGGGACAAACGCAATGTTTTTTTATCATGCTTACTACTGTTCAATAAAATAAATAATGTTAACAATCCGTCTCGAGATTATGGCAATGCAGCGAGTCGGAAACTTTCTCGTCATTACGATAAACCCTACTTGTTACCCGAGCAAAATTCCAATTTTATGGATTCTGGCGACTCTCCTACAGTATTGTAACATATAAATTGTATACTTGGCGACGCAGACAATTTTTATCATTTATTTTTAGAGCATCTAAGCCATTGCAGCCTAAATCCTAGAAGGCGACTTCCGTCGAAGCACTCTCTTTTATTGTCGGCGTTTTGTTTTTCGATTCGAACGTCACTCTCTCGTCTCTTTTTATAAAATATACTCTTGGAAATGTTAGCTCTCGGAGCAAATTTGAAAATGACGAAGTAATCGAGAATTCGACGAGTGCGAACGGACGGGGACACAATTTCAAAAACTGCTCATTAATTTAGTTTTTCTTTGGGCAAACTGAATACAAAATCTACACTTTGCGGAGCAAAGTTCGCTCGTAGCTAGCCCCGCCCTTTTTGATTTGTTTCGTTCGTCCATTTCGAGATTGCGAATCTCTTCCTTTCTTTCCGGATCCGCGTCTACCCCTATCGCTTTTTACTATTCCCATTTCTCTTTGAGAAACGTGGCCCTTTTGTTCCTCCGACAAAGTGAAAGCGCGCTTATTATTTAAGCAAATCGTTCATTAAACAATAGAAGAAATATATGATATATTTCTACCGAAGCAAATGTTATTAATTTAAAGTACCTTACTTTCGGTTTTTATTTATATCTAGATTTGCATATATTAATTTATTATTCACTATACAATAGATTTTGGATAATAAACCTTAGATTTTTACGAAAATCTATGCGCCAATTTTGGAGGAATGCCAGCAGCAAGATGGCGATCATTTGGACACTATTGTTTTAAAGAAATATATTGGTTCTTAAAAATAAATATTTATCTAAATACCATCTGTATTTTTTCATTGCAAAACTAGTTTTAACTAGAAATGCGATTCAATGATGTTTGGCTCAGATGAAAAAATATTTAGACTTTTATGCTTTTTGAGGATACATTTGCGAATTAGTATTTATGCTTTGATTAAATTCCACAAACGGAGAACAATCGATGCAGATTTTCGTTGTTGTTTAATTTTGATTTGTTAAAGATTTGTTTCTAGAATTTTTGGGTATTGTCGAGCTTCGGGGGATATGGTATTTTTTTGGGAAAATTGCCGTTCACTTTTTGCCGTTATTATTGAAACGATAAGATATAATGGCATCATACTATATGGAAATAAAGCATCTTTGCTCCCGTATTAGCTCCGGTCGAACTGCATATCAACATAGGAAATGCATTATCGCAAAGCCGCGGGGGGTTTCGTTTCTATGTTAGCTTGTCGGCCTTTAAAGATGATGGATGCGATGGTATAAAATGAGTATAAAATTGCAACGAGCCACATTTCATTCCGGGGTGTCGACGCGAACGCATCGTTTATCGTTCGGTGCGAAGATAAAATAACAACGACGATCTGATAAAGTGGGAAATTAGAAATCTATTTTGTTCGGTGAGTTTGCGGAAATTGAGACGTCAAACGACGCAGTAAACTGGGACGATCGGAAGTCGGCCGTAAAATGTCTCGCCAAAAATGAGATGTAGAGTTTCGGAACAAACGTGTCGGTTGTAAATAGGGCTAATTGTGCCGAACGGTGATTAAACTGCGTAGGGTGCCTTTATCGCCTTCGGACTCATCATTACAAACGACATGCAAATCGCGCATTACCACCCCGAATGCAGTGTTCGGCAGCAAATTGTATTATTACAGCCCCGCGCTGATTCAACAACACAAAATAAAGCTGCGAATGATGAGTGATGAAGTCGGAAAAATGAAATATGGCGCAAATTGAAAGGAGAAGCTCGAGGGCGCAATTCGTTTGAAGTTTGTCGAGCAGGGGCGGAGCCGGTGTCCGGAAGCGAACGCCAAAATGCGACTTTTAAAATAAAAGCGAGATTAATAGGTCTCCTTTTTGATTAACGGGAGTGTATAATTCGACGCCGTAATTCAACGGAGGGCCGACGTCAACGACCTCGTCGTCTTCGAGGGCCGCCCTCGAGATGGCTGCGGAACGCATGCACCCTTTGCTTAATTAACGCCCATTTTTCTATTTCCCGCTTCCGCTCGTTCGATTCCGCCCTTCGCCGTCGAGAGCCCGTCCAATTTTAAGGGCTCCTTGCGATTTCTTCTCGCGAATCGAAGAGGACTTCGAGGGGTTCCCCGAGCGAAAACCGTGTTACGCCGTCGGACGTGGACGTTTTTTAAAAATTCAATCGGGACGCTCCTTTCGATCGAACCGAACCCGACTTGTGCCTCATCAAATTTATTCGAGTTTTATTTCCTACAATCTTTTCGGCGTCCGATCGATCGACTTTCGACGCATACGCGTGTTCGAATTCGACCGCCATTTTAAAATACGCAGAAGCGTCGGCGTTCATAGAATAACACGAGCCGAAGAGTGCGTCAATAACGTCCAAAACGCAAGGCGCAATTACCTTTTTCTATTTCGACTATCTATTCTTTCCCATGTTTGACGAAATTCGTTTTAAATCGGTGTGTGATTACACATTGTCATTGTTCATACTGGAGTTTCTTCTCGAGAAACGTTTGAAATAAATTTTTATTGTATAAAGTTAAATTTGTACGTATATTTATAAAATGCTTTACTGTTTTATATTTTGGTTTCTATCAAAATGCATTTTGTTTGGAAGACTTTATTAGGGTTCTACATATGACTTACTTTCAAACTCTTATTTTTGTTTAAGAAACGAAGATACTTCTTGAAATTATTCGTTCAGCCATAAAATATGCATGCTTTCTCATAAAATTGAAAGATCTCAATAACTCATCTGATAATAGCGATTTTAGAAAATAAATACCATACTTTTCATAATTTTTAGTTATTTTATTGAAATACATATCAATACTAAGATAACAACATTTTTTTGCTTATGAAAATTTCTTGAAAATCCTCGAGAAATTTGAGAAATGAAATCGAGAACTATAATACATCAAACCCAAACACCAAAGAACTAAATATTCTGTACTCCTTTTTTTAAATTTCTTGTATCTAATAAACTGAACTGATGATTCGGGGATCGTTCCACACAGTCAATAATAAATGATATTAAATAACCCAAACGAAGACGATTGTCTTATTTTGCATACCGTTTTTTTGTATGAACAATATATTTTTTCTACATTATTGAATTTTAAAATGAAATACAATACATCGGATAAAATTTGGAAAAAATGTTCTCGGAAATATGTTTATGATTTGGCATATAAACGCAAAGAAATGTTCTCTGTATATTGAACGATTAATAGGGAACGTGATATGCCAACAATTGCAATACAATTCGTATTATTTTTAGTTCAACAGCTTTCAGTTAAATTTGTCAAAAATATTAGATTTTTCTTTTACTATTTTAGTCGCCGATGCCGCGTAGGCGTGTTAATGTATTATTATTTTCATAAAAATATTTTCGCATATAAAACATCTAGAAAAAATGTTTTTTTTTTAACAATAAGCTCTGATTTTTATCGCTCAGTTATAAAGCAATATATTTTTAGATAGTAGTCATGAGACTGCCAGGTCAGCATATTTTCCGAATCCTTTCTGCGTAATAATGTTATCAATGCGACGGTCCCGCTTTGAAAAATGTCGTCGCTTATCGGGGATTGGACACGTTTTTTTGGTCGACCGTTCTGATGGTATCGGGGGCTTCGGACACGACACTGCTTAGATTTGCGATGCTATAAGTTTCGGGAGACGAGGGACTCGGGGGACATTCGGACTGGGAAGATTTGTCGGTCGAAATGACGAGTATCCCGACGGTCCCGGTCCCGGTCCCGGTCCCGTCCGGCCCGCGGCGAGAGAGAACCTGTTGAGCTTCCGTCGCGCTTTCCGAGGCGCAACAGTTTCCTCGCTCCGATTTCTTATCGACGATCGGCTCCTGTCAATTTTGGGCAGAAGGTCGCGTCACATCGGTCAAAAGTATAGATTCCGTTTCTAAATAAAGCTTCGAATCGTTTCGCAGAAGAGATTTAATTTGCGCGTCGCATTGGCCCTCGGTATTTTGCGATAAGGTTCGATTAGTTTGGAAAGCGAGCCGCGGCATCGATTGAGTCGCTCGACGCGAATCATAATTTGCATAAAATTATCGGCACATATTTTTACACCCTCAACGCCCACAATGAAAAAGTGCGTACTTAATAATAGGGCCATTAAGAAACAAATCGCGTTCTCGATAAATTAGATACCCCCAAAGTTGCCCGTTGGCACGCGATCCTTGCCGAACCCATTTGTGAAATGTCGTTGTTGCAAATTCAACAGGTTTTCGAATCTCCCTGCGACTTGAACGGATGACATATAATATATTTACTTCGACCAATATTTTGATCATAATCGCCTTCTTGCCGAAATTAAGATTTATTTAGTCGCTTCGAATGTATATTTTCACGAAACAATCGGAATTTAAAAGTTTGCATGAATATTCACAATAAATCGGCACGTGAAAATCATTCGGTGATAATCGAATCGAGATTTGTATATTTTTCTTAAAAACGATCAATTTGCTTTAATTCGCTTCTTGGAAATAGTCAAATAGTTATCTTAAATTCTCTAGAGTGTGCTCAAATTCAAAAACTTAGGAAAGTAACGATTTTGATTTTTTAATAATATTCACTTCTCGGGAAATTACAATTATCGATTTCATTTCTCAAGAATTCTCCAGAAATTTTCGAGCAATAAAGAAAATTATGTAAAATAAAAAACGATGGCATATAAATATTATCTTATGCATGTCGTTGAAATAAAATAACTAGAAATATGGTAAAAATTCAAAATGTATTATTAATATACATATGAATTACACGTTTCTCTTCTTTTTTCATTTCATTAACAATGCAAACGCAACAATTTTGAAGCGTTGTCAAATCCAAACTACTTTTCTGATGAATTTGTAATGTATCTGTCAGTTTTAAAAAGGACGACGCTCACCGGCCAAACTAAAACTTTTACATCAAATATTAAAGTCGAGAAGTATAAACTTTTTACAGATAACGTTGACCGGCGGAACGGAGGTGCAATTAATCCGCATTAAATACAGCAAGAGCTCGCTCAATGCGGCTGATATTTTACAATAAGTTTTGACGCTCGACGATACGGCATAAACGCAATACGTAAATAATGTGGATGAGTAAAACAGAAAATTGAAAGAAAAAAAAAATAGACGAAGAAGTTATATCCGCGATGAGGGAGGTTCTTCTTCGTTTGACATTTTTTGTGAAGAAGCCGTCTAATATCCGTTTGCCTTTTTGTATTTCGTCGAGTAAGCAGACATCGCATCGACGACGCTCCGTCTCGCTTTGAACTTTGAACATTAAAAAAATTAAATCGTGTCGAATAAAACGAAAGTGGCTAACCTTCTTTAACTGAGCCAATTGAAAGTTCTCTTTCGTCTCATCTCCGGAAGCGCTAGTTTTTTAATATTCGCGTACTTGTCGTTCTACGATTCGTTGCTTGAAATATTTTCATCAGTCGTAACTTGCAATAGTTTATTTAATATTTTGCGCATTTTAATTATCCAAGCTTGTTTTACAGGTTTTTCACTTCAAATTGGACACTTCTTGAGTGTTATGAATAAAAGCGTCCAGTTTGATTTGTAAAACCTCCAATTTGATTTTAAAAACCTGTATTAGCTAATTTGATAATTCGGTCGACATCAACGATGGGCTCTTTTGTTTCAGCATCCCTGCTCAGCTTCGCTCGGTGTTTCTTCTCGAAAATAATTTCACGAGAATTTTTCTAAATTTTATCGAGAAACGATTCTCTAGAAAATCTTTCGTTCTTCGAGACATTACCGATAAAGATGATTTTGAAATTTCCTTCGTCTCTCTTTGAACTTTGAAATGACAGACGAGCAGTGATCTCAGTTCAAAGTCCCCCGCGAATGTTATCCCCCAGTAGAATTTTCATACGACGTTTAGCGACCTCCGATTTCCCGGTACTCGCTTTTCTTCGCGGGTTAAAAATGTTCGTTTCGACATCGTTTAACTCTCATTCGAGAAGATCGTGCGCGATTTCGGTGAATCCCAATAATAGCGCTTACCGTACCCGCAATTTCATTCATAAATTTGTAAATATTCGCATATTATTTTTGATATCGTTCGCGTCGAGGACGAAACGAGTCGGCGTTCGTCAATCTGTGAGATGTCGGAGTTTCATTTCGCTTCTGTGATGTTCGTTCAGTATTTGCACAGTGAGACCCGATTCGAAAACGGGGTGACATTTTTGAAATATGGACGCGGACGGGGAGCTGACAGAGACGATGTGACAATCGGCTCGGAGCGTTTGATATGGGATTTTTTGAAAGTTTCCAGAGTCCACGGAGATAATGCGATGCGCCTCGAGTGAAGCGAGGATGCGAAGGAGGCGGAGGGCGGAGGGCGCGAGACCGGAGGGAGGAAGGGCATGAGGGCGAGCCGCATCCGGAATCGACCAGCACTCGCGACCAACGCTTCTTTCCAAAACCACACAGGTATCGATTCATTTTATCAACTTTCGCAACGACACCTTCCATTTCTTCGGCTCCGACGCCACAAATTACCGAATTCATTCGAATAAACTAGCTTGAATTATGAAATAACTTTATGTTGAATATAAGCTTAGAGGCTTTCTTCACATTTTAATCTTAATCTTTGTTTAGTTATGCCCCTTGTAACGCAATACTCATACTCTTGCACATCATACTTAAAAATAAAAAAATCTCAAATACTGTAAGTAATTTAACACAGGTGCAACAAGGAATATATAAAAAAAACTCGAATATCTCAATGCATTGACCAGAACGAAAAAAAAATCTTTAAACGCCTCTCTGTAACATGGGAAAAAAATATTTAAACTGATATCTTCATAACTATATTTGTGTTATTTCTTTTAAAAATAACTTTTCCGATTTTATCTTAAGGAAAATAAATTTTCATTCAGATCGACTAAACTCGGCTACCTACGCCACCGAAGACTTTACGCGTATCTTCGACCGGACGATGTTTCTCGAAGAATCGAAACATCTTACAGTAGATGCAACGACGTTTCTCAGAGCGATAGGGCAGGCTAGGGACCTACGTTACAGCGTTTCCCTGCCGCACCCTCTACAAATTATTCCTGTATTTTGGGATAGAATGTTTTTTAAATATCGAAATATAGGGCTTAGATATGCACAGCAACAGCACAATCGTTAGTTATTTTCATATCAAATGCCCGATATCGCGAAATTGCTAAATATCAGATTACTAAATAAAACGATAGATATATTGTCCTCTTTGTGAGCGTAATTTTATCATCAATATTTTTAATTAATTCAAATTTTACTAGCGATTTATATAGTTTTAATTTCCTCGCGAACGAGACCCTCGATCGACAATTGAATCCTCAATAACCTCATCATAAATCAAACCGTCAGGAAGATTTTGGTCACGCCGGTCTGAAACCGTCGGATGTGTTTCGTTTGAATATATCGAATATTTTTTGCTCGTCTGACGTATATATTAATAATTATCGTTTCAACCCTCGCCCCGGTCTGTCGACTCGTTTCCGTTGTCCGTCGATTTCCGTCCGCCTCGATATTTTTTCTAGGATACCGTAAATATTTTCGACGAAGAAATCGGGACGTCCCGGACGCGACGCGCCTTCGAGTCGGTCTCCCTCTCGACGCGGAGTCGGATCGATCCGTTCCCGACTCGGATCTTATTGAAATTTCCGGGATCGAGTCCCGACATAGTTTCGGAAGCGTTCGCTCCTTCGATCTGTCGGATCATATGTATTTAGAGCGCTTTGATGTACGCAACTTCCGGACGTCTCGGACGCGTATCGGGACGGAAAACACGGAGAGAGAACTCCGACCGCTTCGCGTTTTTCCGGCGAGGCTTCGGTTCGAAAAAAGGTTCTCTTTGAATTTAAAAATGAAGATCGCGTCGCAGAAGGCGGGGAGAATCGAAACCGGGTCAAGGAGAGAAGGGCGAAATACTGACGAAGGAAGATTTAGCAAAGATACGACAACAATAGCGCACAAGAGACGCTTCATAATTAACACGATTCTTGCAATCCATATGCATTTCTCACTTTGTGGGATCTCCGATAATCTGCTAGCATCGCTGTCCCGCCGAGAGTAGACACTGAGACTCGACTGCATTCGCCTTTATTCTTCGCCTCGTTACGTTACTTCATTTAAAATAGGAATCATAAAAAATATTAGCTATCTGGAATTTTAATTCGACAAGTGTATAATATTAGGCATGCCTCGTGTAGATTTCGGCTAGTCAATGATCGGTCGTAATCGAGTACGACTCTGTGTAATATTATTCAATTCACAATGTTATTATTGTTGCTATTTCTATTATTTTATATGACTTTTAATTTTTTCACATACTTTTGTCCTATTAACACACATTGGTGCGTGAGGCATTGAAAGCTTTCGAAGCACGATCGATTTGTGAGAGGAAAATTTAAAAATGTTACAAAAAATTATATTCAGGTAGTATCAATCTCGATAATCAACTTCGGAGTCCCGGTCCCGATCGTCAGCGTTCAAGATTTAAAAGCTATCGTGGAGGCGAATTCGCATACAACAGTCCGAGCGCTCGTTGACGAGTGAGATGTCGGTGACGCGTCTATTTCTCGACGTCCTGCTTCAATGGGAAAGGTCAAAGAGTGGATCGGAGGTCCTTCGTTGATTCCGCAATAATAAATAAATCCCCATTCTCAAAGCCGAAAAAAGCCATTGCAGCTGGTCTATACTGTTGTCGAATCGAAAATATGCATCAGAAACTAAAAAGGTAGCAGCCGATTCCGAAGGCGCGGGTCCATCCGCTCCGAGGCAATCTTCGATCGCAATATGTATAAGGATAACCATTTTCAAATTAAATACTTTCAATTGCGAATTTTTACCACAGTCACTTTATTTAACAGATTTATCTCCACCTTTTTCGCCACTTGGAGTACTTTTGAAGGAATAAAAACTTTCAAAGTCGGGACGAAATAGTTCCAGAGTTCGAAGAACTGATTCGCTCTGAGGGTGCTGAATTCCTAATTATTATGGAAACGCTCATCCCTACAACAAACTACGTGCTATTTGACAATGATAATTTCAAAACTCTAAGCAGACGTTTATTTAACATTTTCTTGTAAGTTATATTTCGACCTAATTTCTTTTATTTCATTTAAATTCCTTTAGTGACATAACAATAGAATAGTCGTTTAATAAAATTAGGGAATGTTAGATTTTCACTTCTCAAAAAATGAAAAAACGAAATTTTGATAAACAAAAAAAAATATGTAGAACAGTAAAGAACATATTGCATACAAATATTATTATTTTAGTATGTAATTGAATCAAAGCAACATAGCATATTTCTAATGCACTACATTACTTAAAAAACATATGTCATCTAACGTAGAATCTTTACTTTACTTTATTTATTTTTTGGCACCCACCACTTACCACCGTGCCCGCACTGCGACCAGCCTACGCCGGTCATCGCAGACGCGCTTGCAATAAAAACGTACGCACCAGGCGTACAAGTCAGGGGGCGTCGCTGGGAACGTTCTCCTGCTCCACAGTGATTGCTGCAAGTATTTGCAGGGAATGGGGGGTTTGGGCAACTCACTGCCAGTTCTGGAAAGGAGCTAATTTAGTGCGGAAATTAGAGTCTATTATTAAGTCCAGAATGCCAGATAGCTGTTTATGAGATTCTACATTTAAACGGAAATTATTCTCCGTAGAATCCTCCTTCCGCGCATTTGCCGTCACACCAGCCAGTAGTGAGTCTGCGCGTCCTACGGGTCCCGAAGCGGAACCTCTGACTCCCGATCTGCCTCCACGCTCGGACGCGACCATAAAACTTGATCCGCTGTCGTGTCCGTATATGTGCGATACGATTGATTGAACAAATGCCTACCATTGACGTCATTCATCCATCGTTTCTACCAAATCTATAAACAAACAACAAGTATCCTCCTTTTTAACTCTTTTATAACGGGAGCTGACGAGGGCCGGAGATCATCCAGAAGGGATGTGTCTAAAGCAACATTTTATATTAAAATTGGCAAGCCATTCGTGAATCTACAGGAAACCGCATTCAGCTGCAACTGCAAATCCGGGAGTAGAAGACCCGCCGGAACGGACAGCGCCGCAGCCGAGACGGTCCTATAGGCATTCGCAATCACTATCAGAGCACTTTTCTGTCCGGCACGGAAAACTCTGATGAGTCAGACAAATTTATGACTGTGCCGCCTGGAATAGTCATTTACAAACAGTGCAGCATAAAAAAATAGCATGGCCTTACCGCACATGGCCCATAATGAATCTGATAATACGATGACCCTGCAGAAAGCTTGGTCGGCCTTCGTAACTGCAGATTTGACGTGTTCCGTGAACCTACACCTCTCCCCCGAGGTTACGCCCAGATAGGACACCGTGGTTTTAAAAGAAATTGGCACATTATGAATTTTGACGGTTGGAGGCTCTGCGCAGTGACTTGGTTTGTATCGCACGCGTCATTGCCGGAGCAAATGCAAGATTATTTAGCTCACACCGCTTCGACGGAGACGCGATGGCAATAAATCTACATTTTTATATTTATGATATTTCAGTGGCGACGATGCTCAATAAAAGATCGCGTTTAATAAAAAAAGATAATTAAGAATTCAAACACGCATTGCTTTCGTTCGAGAGCGTTGCACATTAAATGCTTAAAAAGTACGTTAAAATTCCTCATCAGTAGTAGTATATTAATATGTTTAGATTTCTAGAATAATTTCTGTGTGACGTTTTGATTATCAGATAAACGAGCAAATTAATCGCATGCGCGCGATAAGATCTGTCACTTCGTTCATTATTTATGTCGCGTTTTTTTTTGCTTTTATGAGAACCCGCATAAATTTTTCGTCGAGAAAATAAATTGCTATCCCATAAGAAATGCATTCCTACAAGAAAGGAAAGCTTCTCGGAGGAATTTTCCGTAAAGAACGAAGCGGAGTCTGCGATGAGTTGACATTCAGCATCGGAGCTCGTTATTTTTTGACGGTTCGATTGGAACTGTCGCAGAGTCGCGCACGCAATATCGCATTCGAAGGGAAAATCCCTCGGGTATCGGTTTCCTTTCGTTTCGGTTTAATTATCGTCGTTCGAATCCCGAGGCTCCCAGGGGAGAGCGCGCTCGGCGGAGGGACTCTCTCTCGGCGCGGAGCCTCCTCCCGCTGATGTCTAAAAATTGATCGCCACGTCGACCGCGAACGCGTTTTCCCATCTAATTAAAAGATTCTCCGAGAAGATCGATCGGCAGACTCCGAGCGCAAATTCCTCTTCCGTCGGAAGCGAGTCGTTTCCGGCGAAGAGTGAACCGTTGCCCCTTCGCTTCCGGCACTCCTCTCGCTTTCCGACCGAAAATGCAAAACATCTCGGCTCGCGATCCCGCGACGAACGTTTCGACTCGTGCAAATCTTTCCGTCCGCTCCTTCAAACACTAATGCAACGTTCGTCTGTTTCAGAATGCTCGGGGGCGCGGGAGGGCGGCACCTGGCGCGCGGGGGGCGGCGCGGCTCGTCGCCGCCCTCCCCGCGCGCGCCCCCGCGCCATCGCCGCAGGGCCGTCACGGCCTCCGACCACAAGTCCTGCGCCCTCATCCACACGAGGCTCAAGCTCGGAGACATCATGTGAGCGGACGCCGCGCGCTCCTATCTACATTTTATTATCTCGTTTTTTCAATCCGTGAAAAAATTGTTACGGATGCAATTTGGAAAATTAAAAATCACCGAAGAGAGTAAATTTTCAAAATATTTTCACAACCATCTGTCGGAGAAACGCTCAACTTGGCCGTTCTCGGATTCATCCGAGATTCGAACCGTTTTCGTTTTCCACATTTTCCACCGAATTTTCCGGCAGATGTCGAGCTTGCAATTAAGCGGCTCGAATAACAGTCGTTCTGTTTCCTATGAAACACAATCTATGGAAATATTTTTACAAAAAGCTTACATTGAGCATTAAGCACAATCAACCGTTCATTTCAACCGAACGACTTTGATCGTCAAAATTCATTTTCGTCAATCTGCAATCGTACAATCTAGTCATTAACATTTTTTGCATATTTAAGAAGATGATTTTGATGAATTTTGGAGTCTTCGATAATGACCGTAAATAAAAAACGTTGCTACGTAAACCTGTTTTTTACGGTTCACACTAAAATAAAGAAAACTGCAGAGTGCTAGCACATATCGCATTTTAAAATAACGCGGACGAACGACGACGATTCATCAAATCGCTCATCTCGAACGCGGCCCTATATCCGATTGCATATTGCGCTTTGAATATTTTCAACTCGAATAAACATGTTTTTCTAAATAAACTAAACTTAGTTTTCGACTTTTCATGTCGAAAACGAAAAACGGAAAAGCGAGCGAGCGCCACCGGCCGACTCTTCGGATGTGCATCTTTCCCTTCGAAGACGCGATCGGAAACGCGTTTCGAAATTTTCCGCGCTCTCCCTCCGCTCCTCCGAGGGGACACTTTTCGGATCTTCGCCCTTCGCGCGCGGACGGATTCGGGGGGCGCAGGAGCGAGGGCACGGGGCCACGAGGACACGGGGGCACGGGAGCACGGGAGCGCGGGAAAGCGGGAACGCGCCTATCGATCGGCGGGGAGCCGCGCGCACCCGACCCTTTTCGGCGCCGACCGTCCGATCGGACTCGTCTTTTCGAAATGCTCCCTTTCGGCCCTCGAGGACCCCTCCGGCCTCCGCGCGAGGCGGAGGGGCGGACCCCCCCCCCCCGGGGTCGCCGCTCTCGGGCAGCGGCCGAACGGAGCGAGTCTCGACCGCCGGCGGCCCCCGGCCGGCGCCTCCGCCCCCGCCCCCGCCCCGTCGGCCGCCCCGGCCGCCGATCCGCCGGCCCCGTCGGCGGCCGGCGGGCGACCGGAGGCGGTCGCGGGGCCCGAGAGAGCGAACGGAAGAAGGGAAAATATTCTCGTTTGAAAATTTTTCAAACGGCGGGAAAGATGCGGCAAAAAATCCCGGCCGGCGAACGGGGGCCGGGCGAGCGGCCGGGGGGGCCCGCGGGCCCCCGCCGCGCCGGGGGAGCGCCCCCCGGGAGGCTCCGCGGGAGGCTCCGCGGCCGGGTTGCCAGGGCGGAAAAGCGCCGACGGCGGCGGGAGACCGAGTGGCAACCCCGACGGGGCCGTAGTGCGGGGCTTCAGTGGCGCGCGCGCCTTGGCAGCGGCAGCCGCCGGGATGAGTCCCCCGCGCGACGGCCGACCGGCCGTCTGAGGCCATGCCCGCCCGGACCCCGCGCCTAAACCCTACGGACACGGTACGAGCGCGGGCCCCGCGGGGGCCCGGCGCCCCCGCGGGCTCCGCCGGGAGCCCCGCGACCCCCGCCGCCGGGGACGCGCCGACCGCCGCGGGAGAGCGGGCCCCGCGGCCCGCCGCCGCCGCCGGGAGCCCCGGGAGCCCCCGCCGGGTCGGCCCGCGCCGATCCGCAGCCCCCGTCCCGCCCCTCCTCTCCGCCGCGCCGTCGCCGAGGCGCCCGGGGCCCGCGGACGCGGGGCGCCGACGCGCGGAGGCCGGACGGGGCCTCCGCTCCGCCGGACCCCCGGGGACGCCGCCCCCGCGCGGGGGCCCCCCCCGCGGGGGAGAGGCCGCCTCGGAACGCCGACCGCGGAGCTTGTCGCCGTTGCCGCCGGATGTCGCGACGGTCGTGTTGTCTAAATTTATTTACACCCCGTCGGAAAATGGATTTTCCTGCCGCCGGCGAACGACCGGAGCCGGCGTCGCCGCGGGGGCCCGCGCGCCGGGGCCGGCCCGGGTCCGCGGGGGGAGATCCGCGCCCGCGGGCCCCGGCGGCGGCGCCCGCGGTCGACCGCCGGGGCGACCGGCGGGAGGCTCCCGGGGCGCCGGGACGGCGGGAGGGCGGACGCCCCGGCCGTCGCCCCCGCCGGCCTTCCGGCGGGCCGGCCCTCCCGCTGGCCGGGTCGAGCCCGACTCGGATCGCCCTGGGCTCCCGCGCGCCCCCGAGGTCTCGCCCGGGGCGCCCCCGGCCGTCGCGGGAGGCGCTCCGCCCTCCGCCGAAGCCGGACTCCGGAGACGGCGGAGCCGGGACCGCGGACCCCCTCCGCGGAGGGCCTCCCTCGACCGAGGGAGGAGGCCCCGCGACGGAGCCCCCCGGGGTCGCCGGTCTCGACGTCTGCTGCGGGGCGAGGGGAGGGGGGGCTGCGTTTTGTTTGGGGCGCGCCTCGCGTGACGCGCCAACATGGCCGCCGTCGCTCGCGGTGACGTCACGCCTTTTCCTCTTCCCGGGCCGGAGCGCGCGCAACTCTCCGCAACGGACTCCTCCCTCGCGGAGGATTCGCGCGGGAAAATCGGACCTCCGTCGGAGCCGCCGGGGCCCCCGACGAAGGCCGCCGTCCCGTCGGCGCGGATCTCGGCGATCCCGACCGGGGGAGGAGGCGACGTCGCGCGGCCGAGGGCTGTCGCGAGACGAACTCGAAGGATGACTCGGATCGCAATTTTGAAATTCGTCCGGGAGCGAACGGGTCGGCGACCTCTCTTCCTTCCGCCCCCCTCTCTCTCGAGGATGTCCTCTTTTGGATCGTTTCGATCCGTTCGCATCTAAAGTGCCGATAGGTGATTTTAAGTCCGTTCTAGCGGACGAGTTGTGCGTGCGTCGTCAGCGATCGTTGCAAAAACCAGAGAAACGGTGTAGAAGAACAGTTGCGTGTGAAAAAACAACAATGACATCTCGGACGGTGAGAGGTCGTCGTCGGAGTAAATTCATTCTTTCGGGTCCATTTTAAATACGACGAAGGGCGTGCGCTCTCGAAAACGTTCTTCGATGACGAATGTGACGGATGAAGCTAATATTTGTTACAAAAATGTGGGTCAATAATGAAAGGTATGAATGGGAGGCCGGGCTGGAAGGAAGGGCCACGTGCGTGTGACGTCACCGCCTCTCTTCCGCCTCGAGACGGCGGGAAATTCGAGACTTCGAATTGACTCTCGTTTAGAAAATTATTCGTCGTTTTCGACGAGACGAATGTACGAATGTGTTTTCCAATTATTGAAACGTACCGGTTGATCTCGTCTTCCGTTTCGAGATTCGATATCTCGGACTCCTCCTGAAATTTTATTTCATTTCCTCGGATCCTGCGCTCGAATTCGCTCGACGATAGAAACGTGTCGACAGTTTTGTTCCATTATCTGATGCGAAAGCTGCCCTTCTAAAATATATCAATAATAGTGACTCGCTATAGCGCTCTGAAATGACGTTTGCACGGCCTGTTCAGTTTTACTAGTGGAGTTTCTTTAATTATACGATTCAGTCTCGTCTCCGGGAAGGCTTCCCGCGACTTCCTCCGTCTCTTCTGCGAGGCGCGTCTCGCGACGTCGAGTTCGAAGACGAAGTAACTTCGACGCTCACTCTTTGCTGAATTCAAATCGTCCCCCGCTACCGATTTCTTCGGAATCTTTAGAGAGCGACCGGGGAGCTCGTAGCGCATTCGTATTTTCGACAAGGACATTGATATCTTTCCTTCTTTTGTCATTTTTTCTTTTGCTGTTTTGTCGTCGACCGAATTGCCGCTGTGCTTTTCTTTTCTTTCTCTCTCTCTCTCTTTATATAGAATAACTCAACACAACCGATGCCGAACGCGCCGTCGATTGACGTTCCTACCGGTCTCGTTTCTATTGTATTTTTCACATAACGTTATGTGTGTCGATTGTCTGTGAGCCGTACCGATAAAATAAAATATCGATCGTGCAGATGTTCTCCGACAAGACGCGCATTCGACCCTCGCGACACAGTTGTACGGTTTCATGGTAACGTCGCGTAACGCAAATCCGCGTTACGGAAGGCCGGAAGCGCATTCCGAAAGAGTATATTCTTCATTTTTTTGACAAACAATTCGGAAAGTATGCAAACTCGTAATAAAAATTATCGCTAGCCCTTTTAATCCTACTTATTCGACTCTTTTCAGCTGGAATCTTCAACATTTTGAGATTCTTTAATATTTAAAAGTAAGCGACTGTTACACATATACTACAATTTCCCCTTCAACTTTAGACGTCTTTCCATCAAAAATGTCAATTTTTACCAAAATATTGGGAGTACAAATTAATTCGCTCTGTTTTTTGTGGTCAAAAATGCATTTATTTCAGAACAAAATGAACGAACAGACTGTTCAGAGTGCTGTCACCTCTCAGGCAATTTTTGAATTCCATCTCGAATAAGTGTCTCGTATTTTGAGATCCAAGTTAGGAGCTAACTTTCGATCTGTGCGTCTGTCGGAACGATGTCGGCGAGTGCAGTAAAACATCCCACTCGAGAGTTTCTAAATATTTTTTTACGACTTTTGCGACACGAGGCCGAGCGTTGTCGTGCAGAAGAATGACTTTTTCGTGTCTTCGCTCGTTTTTATCAATTTTAGACCGTACCCATTGCCAGGCGACACCCACCGGATACGCGGCACGATCTCGAGGTCGACGGCGACGATCGATCGGTCCAGCCTAGTGTTTTTCTTCTCGGGGTTGTCGCGGAGCAGAGCCGTCCGAATTTTAAAAAAATAATTTTAGATGGGACGCAAAAAAAATTGCAAATTTTCATATCAAATATAGGACTATACACTCTGGATCCATTCGGCCCATTGCGATTTCACTATTACGCGGCATCAGGGTACAGAAAGGACCTAGTTTTTCAATTGATATCTGACGACGTATTCTTTGAGCATTTTCTTAGATCCCTCGAATTGCGCGGTATTAAAGCACGCACCTTCTGTGTCTGGAGGTAAATCCATCAGTGGTACGGAAATAAAAAAAGACAATTTACTGTTTTCTTCCTGACATTTGGCATATCTTCTCTGTTACTGTCTTTTCTATCTCAAGTCAATACTGCTGACGGCGATTACTTTCAAAACTGACCCAAAGCGAGTATCCTTCGTGCCGGATCTGGCTGTTTCCTTTCGTGAATGAAAATAGCTGCGCGCACTGATAAATACTTCCAAACATAGAAATTATTTCAAATGCGAATCCTCATCGCTTCGAAGAGTAATGTCTCTTCAGTTTCGATCATCGGTCCTCGCGTACCGCTCTGGAGTGGCGTCATTGTCCGAGTGTTGTGTTCGTTTTGTCAGCTGGGTCGCAAAAATGTTCATCGCAGGCTGCGATTTCGACAGCTCCGTCGCAAAGCGTCCGTTTTTCATCCCCGACTAAAATTCGATGTAAAAAGTCTTTCTCCGTTGTCTCCGAGTCAGCTCCTCGTAAGCGAAAAATCGTTTTTCAACGTCACGTTTACGAAGCATCCGATTGCCTCGTTTTTGAATAATCTCCATGGATTTCAATCAAGCCGAATCGTTCTCGACGATTGTGCGAACTCCTCTCGCGTTTGACTCGAATCTTCGTCGAGTGAAGCCTCTCGGATTTATCGATCGGAGCGCATTGTCAACGTAGTCTTCCGCGAGCATGCGACGCGCTTCAGCTGCATTTTTCTTCCAACCGAAGTGGAAACCTAAAATCTCCCACAAGTGCTGCTCAGTTGACATAAATTTTGACATATACAACGCAGTAAAAGAAAGGTTGAAACTCGAAGCAATATAAAATGAATATTATTGACAGATGTCTAGACTCTCTGAAACCATCGAAATCAGCTGTCACTGTGAGATAACAGCCAGAGATGTCCTTTGAAAACGAATCGAATAGATTTGTACTCTTAATTATACTTAATTGATCAGCTCAATTCCGAGCATTTATTTATGTCAGCGGATGCAGATTCTCTCAAAACTTTCATATTGCGTTGCAATCAGCGAAACAATGTAAAACGATCTTCGTTCTTCGAATGACAACGAATCGGTTTTTAAAGATGTTGAAACATTTCTAGTGTTTTTTATTCAAACACGTCTTCGCCTAACGGCATAAGTTTCCACCTAGATAATGAGAGAGCTCGTGTAATACGTTCATTTGATTTTTTAAAATCGTGTTTGAAAGCAGCGCGTTATACGAGGGCTTTTTCAGTTTCGTCTTGAAAATTGAATGAAATAAAATGTTTTCGGCAAATATTACCGCAACGACCTCTGTCCCGGTTTTCGACCGATTTCACAGAGGGACACGGAGGGACAGAGGACTCGTCTCCCGAGCTGTGAGAGAATTAAATACAATATGTTCGAATCGATGACCTCTTTTTGGTGTTTCCGACGGTCTCTCGAACTGACTCATTTTGGCAAGGGATCAAGTGTGATACGTTTCGACCGTCCCGCAAGGAGGGGTTGATTTTAGAGCGTCGATCGAAAATTGATCGAGGGAGGAAATAGCGCGAAGGGGGTTGCGTAAGGAGTTGGCAAGACGGTCCGGCGGCGGCGGCGGCGGCAGTCGCGCCGGAGACGCCGCGAGAGCTCCTCGGCGCGAGATCGATAGGACCGCGGGAGGATGCGGGCCGCAGTCGGCGGCGCCGGCGAGACGGGCGCCGGCCCGCCGGGCCCTCGGGACTTGACCCACGCGCCTCTCTCCTTCAGGTTGGCCGCGGCGCAGGAGGCGGCTGTGGGGCGCGCGGCAGGTGACGCGATGGGCGGCCCGCACGCGCCGGCCGGCCCCGGGGGGCCCAGCTCGCTCTTCCTCCTCTCCGACGAGAATCCCATCAGAAGGTAAGGACGCCTCGCGCTCCGCCGGCGCGGGCGGAGACGGGCGGCCCCCGCCTCACGCGCGCCTATCTCTCCAGGTACACCAGGTTCATAATAGAGTGGCCGCCGTTCGAGTACGCCGTGCTGTTGACGATCATCGCCAACTGCGTGGTCCTGGCGCTGGAGGAGCATCTGCCGCACGGAGACAAGACCGTCCTGGCGCAGAAGCTGGTCGGTGTCGGTGTCCGCGTCCCCCCGGGCCCGCGGAGCCGCGGACCGGGGGCGACCGCGCCCGCCCGCGCTGACGACGGCCTCTCTTCTCTTTCAGGAAAAGACGGAAGTTTACTTTTTAGGAATTTTCTGCGTGGAAGCGTCCCTCAAGATCCTCGCGCTCGGCTTCGTCCTGCACAGGGGCTCGTACCTTCGCAACATCTGGAACATCATGGATTTCTTCGTCGTGGTCACCGGGTGAGTGTTCCGCTCGGACCCGGTCCGCCTTCCGGTCCCCCCGCCCCGGGCGGCTCCGGGCGAGGGGCCGCGGCGCCGGCGGGCCCTCGCGCGCGGGCCCCGCGGCGGCGCGGGGCCGCCGCCGGCGCCGCCGCCCCTCGGCGGAGGCGCGCCGGACGCCCCTCGGGGGGGAACCCGCCGGGAGCGGCGCGGGCCCCGCGCAGGCGGGGCCCCGCCGCTCCCGCGGGACTCCGAGTCGCGCCCGGCCTAGTACAGCGGGGGTCTCTGCGCCCGCTGACGGGGCAGGTCCATGACGATATTTGCAGAGAGCAACGTGGACGTCGACTTGAGAATGTTGCGATCCTTCCGAGTGCTGCGCCCCCTTAAATTGGTCTCGAGGATTCCAAGTAAGGGACAGAACGCCTCCCGTCGAGTCTCCGCTCTCTCATGTGTATATTTGATCTGTAGTGTTCAGTTAGTTCAGCTCGGCGACTAGAAGAGCGTTTCCGTTCCCGCCGGACGTAGACGTAGACCCCGTTTTCGCCTAGAAGCGCGCGACTGCGCGCCCAGTTTCTTAGATTTCTATTCTTGCCAAGTTGCTAGTTTTGACATATTTACGTACGTTATATACATACTTACATACATATATATTATATATATTGTTACTTTTGGAATCGATCTTTTTCAAGTAGCCCGTAGGTGGACGCTCCGATCCTAGCGATAGTCGGCGCGGTCTCAGCGCCGGATCGAACATCCTAGCTCATTCCGTAACGAGCGCCGGTAGGTGCGCGCGCGCGCGCGCGCCCCCGCGCTCCGCCCCCGGGCGCCCCGCGCGAGGGCGGCCCGCCGAGCGGAGCGCCAGCGCGCGCGCGCGCGCGCACGCGGAGGCGCGTTGACTCGTAGAGAATAGATTCGAACTAGAAAGCTTCCGACAGTGAAATTGGTAGTGGCTAGAAGTGTGTATGTTGATATCGCGCGCAGGTTCATCACGCTGTTCCCGCAGAACGGACCCGAAGTAGACCTGAGGACGCTGCGAGCCATCAGGGTGCTGAGGCCGCTCAAACTGGTCTCCGGGATACCTAGTGAGTTACGACGGGCCCCTCGGCCCCGCGCCTCGCGCCCCGCGCCGCGCCGCGACGCCCCGCTCTCCGCCTCGCCCGCGACGCGCCGCCGCTCTCCGCCCCCGCCTCGGAGGCCCGTCCCCTCGGGCCTCCGACCCCTCGGCTCCGAGGATCCCTCGGCTCCGAGGCCTCGACCGTCGCCTCGGCGACGCGCGGTCCGCCGGCCCCGCGGGACGCCGCGCGACGGGGGAGGCCCGCCTCGCCCCCTCGCGCGGCCGCCCCGCGCGGACCGGGCGCTCAGCCGGCGAACGCTCTTGCAGGTCTACAAGTGGTGCTCAAGTCCATCATCAAAGCGATGGCGCCGCTGCTGCAGATAGGGTTGTTGGTGCTCTTCGCCATCGTCATCTTTGCGATAATCGGCCTAGAATTTTACTCTGGCGCCCTCCATAAGTCGTGTTATAGCATAGAAAACTTGAGTAAGTCCGACGCCCGCCGCCCTCGAGGTACGCAGGCGAGGAGCGCGCGCGCCTCAACCGTGTGCTTTGTTGTTTTTAAAGAGCAAATAGTTAAGGAAGGCGAGATGGAAACGCCGTGCAATAAAGACACGTACACTCCGCTCGGGGCCTACGTGTGCAAGTACAATAAGTCCATGTGCCTGGAGCAGTGGGAGGGACCCAACTGGGGCATCACCTCCTTCGACAACATCGGCTTCGCCATGCTCACGGTCTTTCAGTGCATCACCATGGAAGGATGGACTACTATACTCTATTGGGTACTGTGCTATGTCCGATAGGACTATCCAATATCGCATATCGTCCGTCTCCGCTCGCTCTCAACGCGCTCCTTACCTTCTTTCAGACGAACGATGCTCTAGGCAGTGCGTTTAACTGGGTTTACTTCGTGCCTCTCATAGTGTTGGGCTCTTTTTTTATGCTCAACCTCGTTCTCGGTGTCCTCAGCGGGTGAGTTCCATTTTTTTAAACTACGACCGGCGACCCCCGGAGGCGGCCCCGCCCCGGCGAGCCTCTGTCTCCCCCGTCCGTCGATGTTCGCTTTTAATTTTTGTTCTGTATCGTTTTATGATTTGGACGCACGAAGGGAGTTCTCTAACGAGAGAGGACGGGTCGAAAGACGAGCCGAGTTTCAGAAGGAGAGGGTGCGGCAGCAGTTCTACCGAGATTTCGGGGCCTACCTCGACTGGATCGCGAGGGCAGGTACCCTCCCCGGAAGCCTCCCTCGCCCCTCGGCGGTAGCGCCTCTCGAGAGACTCGCCCTTCGCATCCTTTTCTTTTCTTTTCTTTCGCCCCGACCCGGCCCCGCCTCGCCCCGCCCCGCCCCGCCCCGCCCCGCAGAGCTAGAGGTTGCGGTACTCGATGTTGTGGCGCTTTTTCCTGACCGTTGCGAGCTAATGCCCCATTGTCATCCTCATTTTGTAGAGAATTTGCTAAGGAGAGAGAAAAAGTAGAAAATAGACAAGAATTTCTCAAATTGAGACGACAGCAGCAGCTCGAGAGAGAACTGAACGGTTACGTAGAGTGGATATGCAAAGCAGGTGAGCGCTCCCAAAGCTAATACTTAGGCTCGTTCTTTATCGCGACGACCCGCCGATTCGACGCGGTCGCGCGCGCTAGGAGTCAGTAGCCCGGTGTCGCGTCAGCCGTCTCACTGGAGCCGTTTCCTTTTGCAGAGGAGGTCATATTAGCGGAGGAGAGGACGACGGAGGAGGAGAAGATGCACATTATCGAAGGTTAGCGCGCCCCCCTCGGTCTCGGTTCTCTCCGCGACGCGCGGCCCCGTCTCTATCGCATTCCAACTCTGCCGTTGTTTTTCAGCGAGAAGGAGAGCCGCCGCCAAGAGAAAAAAGCTCAAAAACCTAGGTAAAAGTAAGAGCACCGACACGGAAGAGGAAGAACAGGAAGAAGACTGCGGGGACGATGGTAATTTCCACTTGTTTCCGCTCTTTCCGTGCGCTCGCGTCGCCCTCGCCCTCCGCGCCTCTCTTTGCCTTATTCTCGTTCTTTACCGATTCTCACCTCTCATTTTTCTGATGTTTTTTTTTATTCCCACGATGGTTTCAGTTCCAAAGAAAAAACACAAAGGTACGCTCGTGCAGTCTACAAACTCAGGGTATTTCTCCAATCTTTTTCATTTCTCCTAATTATTTTCCCAAAATCTATCATTGACTCTGTTCTTAGTAAAACCGCCAAACTCCATGTACTCGCAGTACTCTTTGATTTCGATCACTGCCCAGATATCGTCGCGAACATGCGTTTTCACACGCGGCCGCTCAGACGCGAAGGACGTCGCTCCTTCCGTGCGCCAGACTCGCTTTCCGAATCCGCCGAGAGCTGAGTGTGAAATGGTCATGATGCGATCTCATCCTTCGACGCGTGCGTCGTCGAACGCGACAGACATACATTTTGTTTTGTTATCAACTAACACTGCAACAGAAAATATCGTATCGCCACTTGTCATGTTCCTCATTGTTTCCTTTGTTTTTTTCTTTTCTTTTCTTTTCTTTTCTAGTATTGCGTTGAGCTCGTGAAATGAAAGTAGGTTCGTTAGACCCCTAGTTGGTTTGAGGGCTGTGCTGCATCTTGTTTACGATGCTGAAGAATCCTTCCGTTGTTTATTTTGGAACTGTATTTTGTCCGCTTCTGGTACTGAGATCACGCTCGTTTGGAATCCTCTGTATATACTCATATGCGTGCGAAGCGCCTCTCTTCGGATCCGCAGCGGCCCGGCGGCTTCCGTCCGAAGACGCGCCTTCGCCCCTCGACGTCGGAGAGGGGCGCTTCCGCGACCCCCGCTAACGCTGACGACTCCGACTGCTATTTTAGGAAAGGGGCCGAATCTCAATTTTCCCCCCGTCTTAGATTTTGTAAATACGATGCGACGAAATTCAGATTCGGCCCCTTCGACATGTATACGAAATATTTTCCTTTCAGCGATAGATACATAACGACAGTATCTTAGAATGTTAACAATCGTAAAGGTCGTACGTTTTAACTCGTGAGACGAACCGCTCCGTCCGATGTAATCTGGCTCTCCCTCGCGGAGAGGGCGACCGTCGGGCCTCGCGTCCCGACGGAACGGAGGCCCGACGCGGACGGGGAGGCGAGTCGACGAGGAGCCCCTCGTCTTCCCGCGGCCCCGGATAACTTTGTTCCTTTGAAACGTCGGCAGGTTATCTCAAGAGCAAAGTGAGAAGCGGAGGAAAGTGCGCCGACTTCTGGCGGGCGGAAAAGAGGTTTCGATTCTGGATACGTCACACTGTCAAAACGCAATGGTTTTATTGGTTTGTTATCGTACTAGTGCTTTTTAATACAATTTGTGTGGCTGTCGAACATTATAACCAACCGAAATATTTAAGCGATTTTTTGTGTAAGTATATTCCGTATTTATATATATATATCGTAGCATCGCGTCTCCGTTCCGCGTCCGCGGGGTCGGCGGGGCCCGCGGACCGTCGCCCGCTCACCTGCACGTGTATGTTTTAGATTATGCCGAATTCGCGTTCCTCGGCCTTTTTATGATGGAAATGTGGATCAAAATGTACGCATTGGGTCCGAGAATATACTTCGAATCGTCGTTCAATCGCTTCGATTGCGTAGTCATATCCGGTTCGATATTCGAAGTCATCTGGTCGGAAGTGAAGGGAGGCTCGTTCGGCCTCTCCGTGCTGCGGGCGCTCCGGCTGCTCAGGATATTCAAGGTGAGCGACCCTCCGCCCGAGGGAGCCCCCGGGGGCGCCGGGCCCGACTGAGCGCCCGCTCGCTGCGCTTTCAGGTCACCAAGTACTGGTCGAGCCTCAGAAACTTGGTCATCTCGCTGCTCAACTCGATGAGGTCCATCATATCTCTGCTGTTTCTGCTCTTCCTGTTCATCTTGATCTTCGCCCTGCTCGGCATGCAGCTCTTCGGAGGGCAGTTCAACTTCACCGACGGGACGCCGCCGACGAACTTCAACACGTTCCCCATAGCGCTGCTGACCGTGTTCCAGGTGAGCCTCGGACCGCCGCCGGGGCCCCCGGTCGCGCCGCCCGCTGACGTCCCCCCTCCCCCGCCTCTTTCAGATTCTCACCGGGGAGGACTGGAACGAAGTCATGTATCAAGGAATTGAATCGCAAGGTGGACCAAAAAAGGGAATGATATATTCGCTTTATTTTATAATCCTGGTGCTATTCGGAAACTACACCCTGCTCAACGTGTTCTTGGCCATCGCGGTGGACAATCTCGCCAACGCTCAGGTGACTATCCCGGCGGGGTCGGCGCCCGACCGGCGGAGGCGCGCGGTCGGGCGCCGGACCCGCGCTCGCCTCTCCCTCCGGGCCTCGCTCATCGTGCGTCTCGTCGCTTTCAGGAACTGACCGCCGCGGAGGAGGAGCAGGAGGAGGAGGACAAAGAGAAACAGCTTCAGGTGCGTTGAATCCGAAAAACGGTATCAAATTGAGAAAGATAGATAGCTAGCTCGGGTTTGATCGTGCGCTCTCAGTTTGCGCCCGAGTAGAGGAGAGAATTGGTGGAAATATGCATTTATTTGGAAATGTAATGAATTAAGAAAGTCTGTTTTTTACCTTGAAAACGGCCTCGGGCGTGAATTCGAAACGATCAGGAGCTCGAGAAGGAAATGGAAGCCCTGCACGCGGCCGACGGTTCGCCCCCTAGAGTCGACGCGGGCGGAAGCTCTCCCGTCCCCCACCGGAAGGTAAAGCCGACCGAGCCTGCGACCCAAGTCGACCCACTTTTGTCTTTTCTTTTTTGCAGTGCACGGATGGCAGTTCGTGTCGATATCTCTCTTCCTCTCTTTCACGAGTCTCCGACGTGGACGAAACGGTTTTAGCTAGCCTAAAATCTACTCGCTTTTGTCAGCTTTTAGTTGAACGTTTCTATCTTACTTACTTTTGATATGAGTAAAGTGTGTAACGTTGTTTTTTATATATTTTTTTTTTTGCTTTCATTTCGATGTTGTGACTGTCTTGTGTCATCATTGTGTCTCTTCTCTCTCTCGTCACGTCGACAGGTCGAACGACCGAGCGCCGTCTCGCAACGCGTCGCTTTCGATCGGTCCGAAGCGTCGCGAGCGTAGTGAGACTAGACGCAGTAGAACGAAATCGAGTAGCGATCGAGTCCTCTCTCGCGTGCCGCTCTAACTCTGCCTCCTTTCCTCCCAGGGCAAGAAAAAAGAGGAAGCCAAGAAGGAAGAGGAGGAGGACATTACGGACGGACCCAAACCCATGCTGCCTTATTCTTCGATGTTTATTTTGTCGCCCACGAATCCGTCAGTATGAGTCGAGTGTCGGTACCAGCGCTCCGCCCCGCCCGCTAATCCGCCCTCTCTCGTGTTTCAGCATTCGGCGCGGCGCTCACTGGGTAGTCAACCTGAGATACTTCGACTTCTTCATCATGGTCGTCATCTCCCTGAGCTCGATCGCTCTCGCGGCCGAGGATCCCGTCGACGAGGACAGCACCAGGTGAAACTTACCCGACCGAGTGCACTGCGCAGTGAAAAAATAATAATCAAACACGACCGCCCCATAAAATACTATGTGCCTGATCTATCTTTTTACGTTTGCAAACTCTCAATTTTACCAAGTTCCTCAATATTGCAACTTTTCTCTCGACGTGTTCCATCGTTCGCGCTGAACGTTTTCGTCGTTCGATTCAAATTAAAAATTGACCCTTTTTTAATAAAAATCGACCGAATAATACACATGTGAAGCGTTTAAAAAAATGGAATGCCGACTCCTACGAGCGGTTAATAATATTGTGCTGTTAATACGATCATATTTTAAAATGTATTTGGTTTATGTGCGCGATTTAAAAAAAAAGTTGAACCACTGTCTCATTTCGAATTCTCAAAAACCTAACTCAATCCTTTAATTAGTGAGCTAATTGAATTAAACGTACATATGCCACTCAGCGAGTCGAGCTCGCATATCAATAAATGAACCTTAACACTGTTGTTTGCATTTGTTGAAGCTACATTTGGCCCGATTCATACAATAGCTTCTTATACTATTTATTACGACTTTCTACTATTTATTACGATTCTAAGAAGACTCCATACCTGACTGTTTCCAATTGGATACGGATAAATTCAAATTAAAATTTTAATGTTTATTTTGCCATCATCTGCCGATAATGAAGTGATTAATTGTGTTCGTAAAATTTTACCAAAAAATTAATTGAAACGTGACAAAAGAACAAAGGAGTTCGTAGACGTAATGTTTGAAATAATTATTTGAATAAATAACAATACTGTATTATAAATAGAAAAAGCGGCATCAAAGATGAAGCGACGACTTGGATGGGTACAGTGAGAGCATACGATGAAACTCGAGACACTCTCTCCGTCTCTGTCTCCTATTCGTTAATTTCCTCACTCGATGCGCGAGAACGTTCTTTCTGTGTTATTCGAGTCCGAATGCACATATGCGCGATTACTCATCGACGGGTCAACATTGCAACATTTATTCCAAGATATATTCTTCTCAAAAGAAATAATATATTTCTCTTTCGCTTGCGGTTTACCCTCGACTCTAAGGCAATATTTGAAAAACATTTTCTTTTGGCGATATGGATGAATATTAAAAACGGAATTGTGCCTTTCAATGAGAGTTTTTTGCAATGTCTCATAAAAACGCTGTGTATTTTTTCTCGGCGATATTAACCCTTCAGTTGCTACGATATTTTTCGTACTGTCGAGAAATGCCATTTATTTAGGTACGTCTTTTTCAATCATTTCTCTCAAATTATTAAATTATAACCCATCATAATAATAACAGAAAACGAAAGTGAACTAATGACTTCTCATCTGAATCGGTAGTTTTTCCGATTTTGAAAGTGGTGTATGGACAATGATTCGTTTTGTGACTTTGTTGACGGGCTCGAAATTTAAAAAGCCTTTTTATGACTCTTATGATTTTAATAATATATCGCCCAATAATATATCGATTCGAAATCCCTTTCTACTCATTCAAGCGCGAAGACATCAGCTTTAGTCGTCATAATTACGAAAATAGACCCAATTGCTAGACCAAATATTCTAGCATACTGGTTCATAAATTCAAAGTATATCCAATGATTTTTACACTTTACAAATAGTGTTTAACTGCTTCATACGAATCATTCCGTGCCAATGCTCTTTTTCGGTATCGGTATGTTCCTATCGACGAATAATTAGTTGGGACAAAAAATCACACTCGACTAATACAAAATTTACCAAACAAAAATATCATAGAGTTTTGGATGCTTTCTAAATTTTTAAATTCCAAATTACTGCGTTGCATTCTTCCGCTATAGAAGAATCAGGACTTGGTTATTTTGAGGTAGGTCGTTGAGTCGTTTTTCATGATTATTTTTAATGGTGAAAAAATAATGATAAAACAACCCTAAAGTGCTATTTATTTTTTCGAAAAACAATAAAAATAACACCGTTATGAGGTATTCCATTAGGCGCCTCGTCTCGTCATATCGAAAGGCTTTCCACTTGTCGGATGTTTCCTGTTGAACTGAAACCGAAAATAAAAATATTTTTCGATTTTTAATATGTGTAGGCAGCCCACATACCTATAAGATTAGTATTACATTTTAAAAATAGTAGACTTTTTAGTTAAACTTTTATATTTATGAACATTTTTACCCTAAAAAAATAATTTATTTACGCGAAAACCTTAAAACTTTAGGTAAGTTTAATAAATAATATTATTGTGAGGAGCCTCCCAAAATTTCAGATCCAGATCGATCGACAAATTTTTATGCAGTGAAAATGCACTTTTGAGAAAATCTCTGTTTAAGTTTCAATATGATAAAACCATCAAGTTTAGTATTTTACTGATCAATCAGCGATTCTATATGCACATAATAGATTCCACCCAAGGATCTTTGAAGTAATTCGTCCCCGCATAAATCGGTAGGAGATGCTGTTTTATGAAATGCGGATTTATTTTAAAGCGATAACTACCACTCGCAGCAACTATCGGTTTCACTCAGGCAGATCACATAATTTAGCTCATTTTTAGTTGAACAAATATGTAAATAAGTAGCCATAATCTCTTTTCAACACTTCTTTCATTACTCCAACTATAATATATTGTGAGTTTTTGAGAAAATTTTATCCGTTAACTTGCTTTTTCCCGAAAGTTTTTTCTCTTTTCTCACGTTTCGGCGTCTGGTGTCTACATTCTTTTTTGCGTGGTCGATACAGTAGAGCCTAGATTATCTGGACTAATTGAGGATGAAAGCAGTCCGGATAATCGAAAATAATCATAATTGACAGAGATAGACAAGGAAAGTATGAATCATTTTTATTTGTCCAGATTTACATACATTTTATTAAAAAAATCAATGATCGATTTTGGCTTCAAACTTCTTTTAGAAGCCGAATCCCGAATACTCTTAAAATATATAAGTTGTCCTGAATTATACTCTTCTTGATTCTCAAGCCATTTCATGGTGAAATCTAAACACTGAAAAGCTTCGGAATCTGTAGGACCAATATCTCCCCCACGCAAATCTATTATTTATCTTCTCGGCCTTGTTCTTCTGAGGCAGATATTTCTTTAATTATTCTCTCATTATTCAAAATTTGGAATCCAGGATTGTTTGCATCTCAATTTAACTACTCGGTTACACCTTCTTCGTTGGAATTAGTACATATAGACAATTGTGCTATTGCTTCCGCAATGTCTCCTATATCATGTTCTACCGCATTATCGGAACTTACTAACGGTCTTTTCAAAATTTTACACGTCTAAAGAATTCCAACTATTTATTGCGATATAGCAACAATCTTTTAAATTTATTGTCCTATGGAAGCTGATAACTGTTTTTTCATTATTTTCGTCTGCTAGCAATAATAGTCGAAACATCTGATTTCTATATAAACGTTTGAATGTTTCTATTACACCCTAATCCATCCAACTGCATAAAAATACACTCTTCAACTTCTGTGTTTCCTAATTTTTTCATGACAACTCCAACTGAGCTTCCAACTTTTGATATTAAACAATTATTAAAGTTCGTAATATGTAATCTATCACGTACGTGAGCAAAAGTGGACATAATTCTTCACGTGCAAATCGGCAAATTATATATATTTTTTGTTTTATTTTGAACAATTCGGATAACCGATATTCTACTGTACTTACTTTTTAAACAGTAAACTAGTTATTATAAGGATCTAATTCTATCATGAAAGTTTTTGAATTCCCGATATAGTTACCTTGTTTCAGGCCGAATTTGCGGTCATGCGGTTCCATCGCGCTATTCTCTCAATACTCTCAATATATTATACTTTCGAAATATGCAAAAAAATATCGAACACTGTAAAGGGATTGCCTGGATGAAATTATCATCTGATCATCAACATTTTTTTGCTAGTGTATCACTGGTGCAATATATAGTCATAAGTTTTTATGAATTTCAAGACTCCATTTATTCCCCTTCTTTATTATAATTATGTCATTTAGAATCTTTTGGAAATACTGTATTTTCTGTAGAGCAATCTTCGTATCTGTATAAACGTCAGTACAATGCATTGGACAGCTTAAAAATAGATAAAATGCCATTTTAAGGCGATTTGTTGCGAAATGTTCATAATATTGAGTTGAATGCGTTAAAGTTACAATTTTGTGCATTATTATATATATTTTCAATTTGTCCTTTAAAGCAGTTAAATACTTTAGCATATTATTACGATCGAACTTTAGTATGATAAACGTGAAAGCTAGCGTAACACCGATAATTAATAATTGCTATATTATGCAATGAAGTTTCTTATGTTTCTTCAAAAAAAAATTGTAATTGTAATATTTTTAGATTGGAAACTTTCTCGCGGCTCTAAAATTGATATACTTGACATGGATATGAACGAATCAATTAACTTCTTCTAAAATTTTTATAGTAATTCGTTTAAAAAAATATTTAACCCGCAATGTAAATGTTTTGGCGGGAAATTTCATATAAACGAACATCAAGCGCTTTTCTAATAACTTTACAAATATCAAATCGATTCTGTAACTCTAAAACTCTCATTTAATAATAAATATTCTTACCCACAATCCGAATCAGTTAACGACTCTCATTTTAAGTTTTTCATTTATTTTTAACTGCTAGTCTCTATAATATCAGATTCGTTATCTTCATTTGATTTTTTTGTGTATTCAATCTTCATTATGTTATCTAATATTTTGACTCCTTGTAAGTCGACGGCATTGATACCTCAACCCTTTCCACTCGTATGTCGACATTATGTCGCCAAAATTTTAAACTCGTGTATATATAATACCGTGGATTATGTTATATTCATTATTTTTGCTATTTATTATACTCTATATATATATAAACACTATAAATACTATTTTATTCATGATATAGGCGTATAAATCTTCGCACTTATATTTTTTTAGATTTATTTTTTTGGAAAACCAAGATCTTTGTATATAATTAGTCATAGATTTGAAATAGTAATAAAGCCAATTATAGGTTTTCACATTAAGAATTATTCTAACATATAATTAGTTACAATATATAATGCAATCAATTCAATACGAGTGATTTAGCATTTAGTTTGTGTATAGAATTCTTAACCATTACCATTTATTTATTATTACTATTATTTTTATTTATTCAACATTAAGTAGATCGATTAGCTGATGTTTGATATTTAATAGATCGCAATCGATGATTCTTCTTCTTCAGCACATCGTCAAGGCTTATTATGGCTCTGCTTAAAAAACTATTCTGTCTGTAGTTAGTAAACGCTAGTGGAACCACGATAGGTCGATAGAATCTTTTTGATCTGCTAAATATGATGAAATTAATACTACTTAGTAGTTCAAGACGATAAATTTTACCGTTTGTGATTTTTAGTAGATAAATTATATCTCCTATTATACGGTGCTTTTTGAGCGGCACTAAGTGATATTTTATTCAAATACACTCATATTCAGACAAATGGTATGCTTTTCCCATTTTCCGGATTTCCCAAATACATATATGTACGTATTTACCGGAAAGTGTATTTACATGTGAAAATGGACGAACATTTTGTCATTTTCTGAATACGATTTCAATTGCAATGCTACACGCGCTTAGCTATTATTTGAATATAGAAGCAGAAATGCAGCTACGTGATTTATTGCTTCAGACCACGTGTAGCGCGGGCTCCCCGTCCCTGCGGCCCCATTTCATTTCATCATACCAATATGCGCCAACATGGTGCATCACTAAATGTCTAACAAAACAAATAGCGTGCGCAAATAATGATTGTTTTAATTCATAAATGTTCCCGGAAGTTCGCATAATACAGGTTTTTCACTTCAAATTGGACGTTTTAAAAACCAAATTGGACGGAAACCGAAAATCCGATTTGTTTTGTAAAACGTCCAATTTGATTTATAAACGTTCAGTTTTATTTGTAAAACACCCAACTTGATTTGTAAAACATCCAATTTGGTCTGTAAAACATCCAATTTGAAATCAAAAACCTGTAACTCCCCAAAAGTTTTATCCCAATCGAATGAATGATACATATAGGAGCGTATAGACGGTATTCTTATATATATATATATATGGATTAATTCAAAAAACCTTCTTGTATACAGGCCCAATAACTCACCAAAGTTTCATGGCGATCAGATGAATGGAAATCCCTGAACAAGCTATACTACAGATATTCATTTATATAGATGATTTAAATGTAGTTGACATCAAAACAGAACTACGATAACGATTACCATATTCCAAATTTTTCGTTTCAAATTCATATACTCAGATTAAAACATTTTAAAACCACATTTCTTTACGACTATATTATTTCTTAAATACAAAATAAGTGTCTTATGTATTTTGTGTAAATTGTTCATTAAAAAAAGCTGAGAAAAACGTTTTGTTTTAAATTTAGAGTATGAAACCTGGAAATCGTGAGAAATTAATTACGAACTAGTACTATCAAAAAAAAATGCGAGTGGAAAGGGTTAATTTAAAATTAATTGTTTTTCCAGTACCATAATTATTTAGAACACCTTTTTAGTTGCAGCGTCCATTATTTACAAAAAAATTCAACCACTGCAGCATTTGGCTGGCTCTCTTCTAAATCATCCATATTAATCGAATATTTAACATATTTTTTCTTAATGTAATAATGGATTATAAAAACAAATTCATTGTATTATTTTTTTTTTTACTAAATAAGCATAGCTGTAGACGGATGGATGACTATAATTTTATGGAACCTTTTGCGCGAAGTGTTTAATTACCGCGTAAATATGCTTATTCGCGTCGATAAGCAAATCGGATGAACACAAAGGCTATCGCCGCTTTCAATGCTCCATTTTAAGTTAGCAACGCTATATCGTCGATGGGGTTAAAATTTATTTAGAATTTCCTTCAAAATAGAAAAATGTATTTTATGATTTTAGGGAATTAAAAAATCCAGCCAAAATAATAAACTCTTATTGTCTTCGCACACAAAAAATGTCTCATCTTATCGTGAAAATTTAGACGCATATTCCGTGATTTGATAGATTCGGAATAAAAATTTTACGTTATTATCTGAAAAAATATCGAAAACGTTTTGAATTGTTAGAGCGTATCACGTGAACGTTCGAAATTCGTAAGATCAGAATTGAAACGCCATAATTTATTCAATCAAAATAATCTCCATTCACTTCAAAGGTCTTTATTAACGAGAAACTAAATTACTTATTCCGTTATAAAAATCCGCACTTTAAAAGCCTATAAATTCTTCCAAATCTTAAATTATCTTGTCTTGGTTTCGAAACTTTTTATTTTTTAGCATTCCAAGACTATTTAGAAGCATTCCAAGTGGCGAAAGGGGTAAAAATCTATTAGAGAGAGATCTGAAAAATAAGATGGATGTAGTAACGCCTTGTAATTGTAGTATTTAATCTGGAAATAGTGATTCGCGATGTATGCGGCCGAATAGTATGAGCCCATGCCTATTTATTAAATTTCGATTTCACGATAATACAATTCAGTCGTAATGGCTTTTCCCATCCCCAGAAGGAATAATGCATTTTGCGCTTATTTGCTTACCATAAAGTAACCACGAACTCTTTTTGGTGACGCACCAAAATATTTTTGTGAGTATTTATCGACACTCAACAACTGCCCATACTTTTTCATGTTATCGAATGAAGTTCATTTTTCTTCACAAGTAATGAGACTTAAATTTTTTATTTATTATCAACAAAAATCATACCCCAAAAAGACTGTAGTTTTTGCCTTCGGACAATTATTGTGGAAACTCGCACTTTGAACCGAAAACCGGTAAAACTATTATTATTGCTTTTATTTTTTGGTTAATTTTCTGTTGATATAATGTATAACTTTCACCTATCTTATGCAGAATTTATTTGAAGAATACTTGTCTGATAATTCTGTAATCTTTACTTTTTGTTCATCCTGTTAAATTAATACTTCTGATAATTTTATTATCAAGCCAAATTCCTTGTATAAGTCATTTTCATGTATTTTGTTTAACTTATCTCTTCTTATGTATTTGCTATATACCTAGACTGGGATTTCCAGATTTCAATTTGTTTCCTAGTGTTATGTACTGCAAGCTGGGATTCTCAAACTTCCAGCAAATAAGTATCAAGTCATTTCCCTTTATAAATTATATTACTATATACTTCTGGTTCTAATTATTACACTTTTAAATAATTGTTTGCTAAATATTTTCTGGAAAGAAATTTCTAAAAATAAATTGTGAGCTCATAACTCCCATGTAGAAGCAGAAACGTCAATGATTAATGAGAGTTAAGTTGACAATATTATTCGTGTAGAATGCTTACTATAAATGAAGGAATTAAACGCTCTAAAAGATGATAGAAAATAAGTTTTTAATAAAATAAATATATTTTTAAAAAATCAAAAACGAATCACTCAGAGCTAAACCTAAAACCGGAAAACTTGTTATTATTTTTTGAAACAAAAATCGTAACCGGACTGATATAAATGTTTCTAAAGCCTCACTCGAAAACAGATGCTCGAGCTCTCATATATTATATAGATTATTTTTACTAAAGCTTTTAAAACTTCGTCACTAACGACAGTTTTGAGTTGTCCTGTCGAGATTCATCTAACCGGGTCGAACATTTTTGTACCACTTGTTAATTATTTTTTCGCAAACTGGTCCTTTACTAAAACTTTTGTTGTTCCTTCTATCTGTAAAAAATAGAAATCGGTCATTTTAAAACAATCAAAATTATAAAATATTGCACAAAAGCTTTCTCAATGACGGTAGATCTTAGACCAACTGAAATTCCAAACTTTCATATAATTCATTGGAGCATCTATTTCTTCTGCTTTGCTGTCAGTTTATAAATATCAATATATTAAAGTAAGCAAAAATACCGCATAGCTTTAAAATCGCATTAAAACTAATTTCTTCTATAGGTATTACAAACTTTATTTTGAGTGCTTAGTGCAAATTTTGTCGCTATGAATTGTTTAGACCTATTTAAAAAATGAAAGATTTTCAATTTAAATAATACTTTTCAATACTTTTGGTCTGCATATAAACTGACGCAATTCTTTCATAGAGCACTCTATCGAAGATTTGATTGAAATTGATGTCGACAAAAATCAATTCCAGCGAATCGGATTAGGCAATGGAGTACAATATTTTTATGTTAACAACATTTAAAAATATGATTTTCGACAATATCAAACTATTTTCTTCCTCTCTTCTTTTGTTTGGTTTGCTTCCTTTTGGTAAAAACTATTATATATATAAAGATATAATTGAAATAGAATCGAATCGCTTTGGATTTATTTTTTATAGTTTCGTGAGAATAATCATAACTTATTATTTCTAAATTGGCATACTAAAAATTGATAAACCTTATATAAATATAATTTGTGTTATTTAACATGAATAATACCACTTAAATTATACTAAAATTTTCTTATAACTTTTTACCGATATTTTTTCATTTCGGGCTTGGTTTTTGTTACGTTCCTAACATTTATAACGGGTTCTGTTACAGTTTACGTTCTAGCAAAATTGCGCTCTTACCGGTTCTTATTAACCGTCCCAAATTCTGTAAAAAAGAGTGCATTATGAGACTACTGTTTTTTTTTTTTCAAAAAATTACGGTGATAGACAAAAAAGTTAGACCAATATAGATATAGACAGACAAAATAGCGTTATACAGGTTTTTCACTTCAAATTGGACGTTTTACAAACCAAATTGGATGTTTTTAAAATCAAACTGGATGCTTTACAAATCAAACTGGACGTTTTACAAAACAAATCGGACGTTACAAATTAAATTAAACAAATGGATTATTTACTAATCAGGTATTTATTTGTCAGTATACATACATATGCACAAAGTTAATAAGATTAACGATGTAAAAATCTTAATATATTCATTTTTTTTTAAATGTGTATACATATAAGAAAAGCAAAAATACAAAAGAAGTAACACAAAAATAAACAATTATAGAATCAAAGAAGATTATATGTAAGAGCAAAAGAAAACAGAAAAATAAAGGGATATGGATTAAACAAAAATATTAAAACAAAAGGTCAGAGATATAATTATGTAATTTTAATTTAATACTTTATTTAATTTATAACTTTGACAGCAGCTGCTGGAAATTTCATATATATTCATGATATATTTGTAGCAATTTGTAGTCATTGTTGCAATAGACTCATTTATTACATTTTCCAAACTTAGAATGTTTGTTGGATCCGCTAAAAAATTCTTAGCAAAAAATTTCTCTTCGATAAGACTTTGGTGAATATGGTGTATGACCTGACTTTTCAATAAGCTCACGCACTTCTTGAGTGTGATGAATGCATGCATTGTGCAAAATTAACTATACCAAATTCAAAAAAAAATCTTGTAGTTTTTCAAATAACCGTTGTAGAAATGAAGAGAAAATATTTGAATTAACATCGGAGTGAGAAATAGTTTGTTGCCATATTATTCCATCGATATTCATAGTCACTCTCACTGTTGGTAATGACACGTATGCTGATCTATTCATTTATCGACCTTTTGTTCGTCGATATCGATAATTGATTGGCGATGTTGTGAACATTTTAATGCATACTCCTTTCTTTTATTCATTGTAATTAATGAGTTTCTGCGGTCGGGTTCAACTGATGCACATTTTAGCGTGATTCTCATTTTTTTAAATCCATTATGGATTGTTGTAACACTCAAATTTATATTTTTATTTTCTAAAATCTTATTACAATTTTTTTGTTAAAGTGATATCCGAATTTTCCGATTAACTATTTTTCCGATTTCATTTATTAGCTCTGATGACAATTTATTATATCTTTTACTGCCGCGTTTTTTTCTATATATTCTCCACCACCGTTGTTATCATTCATCAACTTTTTTATAAAATTCTATAAAGCGTCCTATTTGTTTTGTAAAACGTCAAATTCGGTTTGTAAAACGTCCAACTTGATTTGTAAATCGTCCAGTTTGATTTGTAAAGCGTCCAATTTGATATTTAAAACGTCCAATTTGGTTTGTAGAACGTCCAATTTGAAGTGAAAAACCTATAGATCGTATTTTGTATATATTTTTAATAAAAATAAGCATAAATGTCTCATTAACACATTGTTTGCAGATGATTGATTAGCTTATAACATTTATTTATATATTATAAAAATTAATTAAGGACAAAATGCAAAATAGTTGAACATTGGAAACTGTTTTAAAGCAATTCTCACTTCATATAATTCCTGAAAAGCTACTAAATGAATTAATCTTATTGAATATCTTTGGAATACCCTTGAGAAAAAATATCCAAAATATATGATCAATTGAAAGGGAGAACTAAGAAACATATTAGTAGAGAAATAAGCCAGTATTTCTAGTTATATAATCACAAATTTGGTTTAATTTGAGAAGTCAACGAGAAAACAGAAAGATGACTTGGTTTATCAAATTTCTTAAGAATTCTTGAGAAATTTTGATAAACAAAAGAATGTGTGTGAAATAGTAAAGTATTCATGTATCAATGATACATTAAAAGAATATTAAAATATTATAGAAACTCGCGAATGTGCTCACTTACTTTTATCGAAAAATAGAAGAAACAACCAAACCTGATACAATATTTCGAATATTTCGTTCGAAGTAAACTCAACTGTTTCAGCTTAAAACTACAAACAACAAGTAAATCATTGCAAATTTCCGAAACAAAATTATCCGAAACGACAACCAACCTATTAAAAAAACATCGTATTCTGAACAATCTTTCAACTGTTATACAATATAAGTATAATTTTCTATAGTCACTATAATCGAAATAGCTATTAAGGCCTTTAGACTTTCCGAGAAAGTATGCGTATTTTTTATGGCGGAACGAAAACGTTAGGGACGTATCTTTTGTTACTTAAGCAACGATAAGATGAGTTTGAAAGTAAGTAATTTGTCAACATTTTTTGATACATCTAGAACCATATGACCAGGCGAAGGCCCGATCCACACTACGGTGCCGTTAACGGTTCGATCCGGTCAAATATTCTCTCACAAGAAACGGAATTGGAACGATCTGATAGTGTGAATACTCTGATTGTTTATTTTAAAGGATCTTTTTAAAGATTTGTATGAACATTTGTTGGGGATTTCCTTCTAAGACATTTTGTTTCGTCTACTTGGCATCGATTTGACCAAAAAAAATTTGATCATTTCGATCGCTCGAAATACTGGATCATTCTTCTCAGTTTTTTTTTCGATTCTTTTACATTTATTGAATATATTTTCTTTCAAAAAGATCCCAAAGGTATTCAATATCTGGAGATTGTGGCGGCATTTCAAAAAATAACAAAGTTTGATTTTTGCTATGTTTGTATTTTCTGCAATTTGTCTTTGCAATTTATCTTCAGTTATTTTTTGGAATGTTTAAATATATACGATGATCTATTATTTTATCAAGAAAACAAAATTGACAACATCGTCACTCCTAAAATTGTTTAACATGCTTTAATTGGCGAAAATTTCATCTTTTAAATTTTGTAAATCCGTACATTATTTTGGCGAATTGTAGTCGCCTTTTCCGATTCTTACTTTTGCAGAAGTCAAACCTGCATCGATATCCAATCTATCTCTGGACGTGCACTTATTCCTGTTCAACTTTATAACAAAGTTTGTTTACATAAAAAAATCTCTTTACATAATTCGCTTATTAAACGATTGTGAAAGACAACATTGACCTTTTTCCAGTCAGAATTCAGATCTAATTTTTTAACGACATTAAAAATTGTGAATCAACTTATTTCAAGTATTTCTGCAATATCACTAATAAATTCAAATTTTTAGAACTTTGAGTTATTAATATTTTTTGTAGAATTTTATTCTTGAAATTGTTGCTTACAAAATGTTCATAAAAGCCTTAGTGCAAATACTAGTGCGAAACTAATTAAACGAAAGAATTAAACAAACAAAAATAACATATTTTGCATAATTAAACATTTTCAATAAAAAAAGAGTTCTTTAGTTTCATCTTTTAATCTCATGATTTTTGTGATGTGAATATGGTGATTTTTTACATTTGGCTTTAGTTCATTATTGCGGCATACATTTAATTTAACAATCTACTTTATTTATGCAAAATGCATCCATTCAAAATAAGTTAACGAGTTAAGAAGACGCGTAGTCCGTAATTTTAGTACATTACTGTTTCAAAACCTTAATATATTCTCATGGTACAAACGTAATTGAAAACCAAATCAACGAATCAAGTGTTTAAAAAATGGGTGTTTAGATGGTGTTTGTACTACTTTCATTTTTAAATTTACAGACATAAAAAAACTTTCAGAAGCACGAATTGCAATTGTCCAATAGTTCAATTTTTATTTATGTGTATTTATATTAGGGTGGTCGTTATTTGGGTCAAAAAAATTTTTTTCGAATATTTAACCGGTCAACATCTCATTTGATTTTTTACTCTAAAAAACTATTTATGAATAGATTCAGCAGCTCTCTATAGTCATCTCGAGATTATCTTTTTCGATTTCCTGTTCCAGAAGAACACCAGCTCCGTTTCTCAAGTCTGTGTAAACAGATGTAGTATTAAAATATAAATGCCAATCGAAGATAACTTTGACTGATGTAGATTTGATGTTGATTGGACGATAAACCAAATATTGGTTTTATCTTTAGTCAATAAAATATCGCCACTGCTTGTGGACGTCACGATAAGTCGAAACAAGTACGTATAATTGGGGAAACGGTGCGGGGCGAGACTCGACCTCGATGCAATGCGTAGGGGAGGCAGATTCAATGTAGTGTAGTACATACTTGCTTTTTCTGCATGCTATTCCACTATCAATTCATACTTAAGTGGCCGTACAGCGTAAAAACAAAAATGAGGTAAAAAAACACGTATTCATTTCTTTAGAGCAGAAAATCATATGACAAGATGACCATCCTAATATATAAATTTAACCTGAAATTGCTAATCGTCGTACAAGACTTCATTTCAAGTTATTCTTCATAAACTAAATCTTGAATCAACTAAGTAAGAACTAGGAAAAGCTAAAAATAATGGTTCGGTGATAAATATTAATTTAGCGTATTTTTTGCGTACAATTCCAAAATTTGGCAAAACCATCGGTTTGAAAATTAAATTTACTTTCCAAATTATCCTTCGATCCAATCAATTCGTCTTGTAACGAGTAATTTCGAGTCGCTTTCAAATGGATTTATAATCAAGACGGGGTATCGAAGCTTTGTAAATCTTTATAACGGTATAATAAAATTTTAAAACAGAAAGAATTATCGCGGATCCGCAATATACTAACTATATATAGACTATGACTATATATTTTATTTATATATCCCTTTGAAAAACCCATAGACCTCGAGGGTCCAACCTCTGTTGGTTCTGTCGGTTTTTGGAACCTCTGTTGTAAATCAATGTATTGACGATTTTTACAAAATCTTGCATGTATCCATTGACTTTTATGATATCCTGCAAATATTTTTAATCGTTTTTTTTGTCGATGCAAATTCCATCGTTTTTATTTATTTTCTAAGAAAACATTAGTATTGTATAATATGTATACACAAGACTCATCAAATTACTGTCCAAATATCTCAAACTCTTCGACTCGTAAATCCGCAAACTTCAAACGAGTAACTGGTAAAGAAACAAATCTCGCCATCATATTGGCATCTTATATTACGTACTAAATCTAAAAAAAACATTTTGACCAGAAGCACTAGATGCAAAATCCTAAATCCCCATAAACGATTTAACAACTGTAGATATCGCAGAATGAATGGCTCGCAAGGTTCTCAGTGAAATCTGCATTTTATCTGCGGTTTATTGACGAACATGATAGTTCCAAATAGAATAGTGGTGATGACGAATTAACTGGAAGTTTAATTTTGAAAAGCTTCCAAGTCGTCAATAAACTAGAAAACAGTTTTCTCACAAAGTGTAGCCATGTCGAACGGGCTGTATAAATCCAACCTGATCTCATTGATTATATTATGAATCATCGAACCAACGAAAGGGTATCAAATCGTATAGTTAGCAACGCAATAAAATGTTTATAATACAGCTCAAAAAATTCTACCACCGAACAATCTTTATATTTCGAGTGACAAAAGAGGTCTCGCTAGTGGTCGCGACAGGGACTCTAAACATAGACAAAAATATATTGTATTATCTCTGCGAACTAAAAAATAGTCCTCGTTTTTAGAAATTGTTTTTAAAACTGGAACGTATTTACTGTTTTCCTGCATACGCGTTGTCTCTTTTTGCATAAAGTTCTCCAGAACTGTATACACCGTTTGAAAACGAAACTAGTTCTAGACGAGTCTATCGCGATTTCATGAAATTTGAAGACAGTTTGCAGTGATTTTTGAATAGAAAATATTGTTTAAAAAATAATTACGCCAACACCAATAAATGTCACTTCATTGGTGAATTAGTAAAAAGTAAGCACAGTAATCGCGCATGCATTGTGGAAAAACGTGGCGGTTCCGTTCGTGTCTCATTGCGTCTATTGGAAACATAAACTCGATTGGGCGAACGCGAAACCCGAAGCGAAGAAGGTCCAGTCGCAGCAGCGAGAGACGATTCGTACGGGGCAGTCGCACCGTTACATTGCCAAGAGAGTCGAGTTCGCTGTCGTCAATTTCATCGGCGCATGCCGTCGGTCGTCTCTCGATCGCGGGATTCCGATTGGCAAAATTCCGATCGGCTCCCGAGCTCTGACGCCGTCCTCTCTGCGCTTTCAGAAACGTGATACTGAACCAGTTCGACTACGCCTTCACCGTCGTGTTCACGGTCGAGATGCTGCTGAAGATAGTGGACCTGGGAGTGATCCTGCATCCGGGCGCCTACCTGAGGGAGTTCTGGAACGTGATGGACGCGATCGTCGTCATCTGCGCGGCCGTCAGCTTCGGCTTCGACATGGCGTGAGTGTCCCGAGGGCTCCCCGCGGAGGGGGGCGGCCTCCCTCTCAGACCGCGCCGTCTCTTTTCAGGGGAGTCGAAGGGGGCGCCGGCCAGAACCTGTCCACCATCAAGTCGCTGCGCGTGCTGAGGGTGCTGCGCCCGCTCAAGACGATCAAGCGGGTGCCCAAGCTGAAGGCGGTCTTCGACTGCGTCGTCAACTCGCTCAAGAACGTCATCAACATCCTCATCGTGTACATCCTCTTCCAGTTCATCTTCGCCGTGATCGCCGTCCAGCTCTTCAACGGCAAGTTCTTCCACTGCACGGACGAGAGCAAGTACACCAAGGAGGAGTGCCAGTGAGTATCCCGGCGGCGGCCTCCCCCGGCGCCCTCCCCCGTCCCGCTCACGGGCCCGTCTCGTTGCAGGGGCTCCTTCTTCGTGTTCGACGGGGACACCCTTCTCCCGAAGAGGGAGGAGAGGGACTGGAGCACTCAGCACTTTCACTACGACAACGTGGCCACCGCCATGCTGACCCTCTTCGCCGTGCAGACCGGAGAGGGATGGCCGCAGTGAGTCTCCCGTCCCGCGCGGCCGCGCCGCCTCCCCCGGAGCCCGACTGACGGTCTCCTCTCGCCTTTCAGGGTGCTCCAGAACTCGATGGCGGCCACCTACGAGAACAGAGGGCCCATCACCAACTTTCGGATAGAGATGTCCATCTTCTACATCGTGTACTTCGTCGTGTTTCCGTTCTTCTTCGTCAACATCTTCGTCGCTCTCATCATCATCACGTTCCAGGAGCAGGGCGAGGCCGAGCTGCAGGACGGGGAGATAGACAAGAACCAGGTGCGGGAGTCGGCCGCTCCGGCGGGGAGCCGCCGGACCGCCGGCCCGCCGCTCAGCGACGAATCTCTCTTTCCAGAAATCGTGCATAGACTTCACGATAGGCGCGAGGCCGCTCGAGAGATACATGCCCAGCAAGAGGTCGAGCTTCAAGTACAAGATCTGGAGGATCGTCGTGTCGACTCCCTTCGAATATTTCATAATGATTCTTATAGTTCTCAACACTTTGCTATTGATGATGAAGGTAAATTGTGCATCATATCCGAAACAGACGGCGCGCGTCCGATCCGAACTCGCGCGTCCGAACGGAGCCTGCGAATCGACAGCGGATCGCGAGCCGTTTCCGAACGAGAGCTTCCGATCTCCGATCCGAGGCGCGAAGGAGTCGAAACCGACGCATGCGACTGCTTTCGTTTTCTTTGCGAGACATTTTTCGTTTGAACCTCTTAGAAGAATGCGAATCGAACGATTTCGACGAGTCCGTACTCTGACGCTGCAGACAGACCGACACTCGATCCAGAACACACTCTGCGCACACTCTCAGAACAGCATCCGTGTGTTTGCCGCTTGTCTTTTCTTTCTTTTCTTTCTTTCTTTCGTCGGAGCGTTTATGTTTCTTTGAGTTTTGGTTCGCTCGTCTCGGTTCCGGTTCGAGTTGCATGGCAGAAAGTCGAAGGCTCCGTCATGCATGCACCTCTCTGCGCTCGCATGGGACCGCGCGTCGACGGAATGGCTTTCGCGAGCCGGAGACTTTCGGACTGTCGCATGGAGCATCCCCCGCGCAACCTTTGACGTTTCGAGCACTGCCACGTGTTTCCGTTGCAAGAATGTGCATGACAACGCGCCCCCTCCCCGTGCACGACCTCCCGCCCTCTCCCCTCCCACCGGAGAATGCCTCCCTCGTCTTGTTCTGTTTCGGCCAAGAGCCTCCCGATCCGCGACTCGTCCTCTCGTCCGCGTCTCGCCGCGTCTCGCCGCTCTTCCCGCCGCGTCTCGCCGCGTCTCGCCGCTCTTCCCGCCGCGTCTCGACGCTCTTCCCGCCGCGTCTCGCCGCTCTTCTCGCCGCTCTTCCCGCGCCGTCCGCCTCTTCACCCGCGCCCGCCGTCGACGCAGGCAACTAACGAGTCGATTTTCTTTTCTCTTTTTATATTATGCCTGTAAATCGATGTTGCACTCGAAATCGTTCTATCTCGGGTGTCGTCGAACGCGATCGGAACCTCTCGCTTTAAACCGAAAACCGACCGACCTCCGCCGCAGTATCACAATCAGAGTTCCATATACTCGGACATCCTGAAGTACTCCAACATGGGACTGACCGGGATGTTCTCGGTGGAGACGGTGATGAAAATCCTCGCTTTCGGGGTAAAAGTAAGTACAACGAAACACCATGACTACAGTAAGCGTAGAAACGTAACATGTTAGCTTTTTCGAAGTAAGTTTTCTCTCTCTCTCTCTCATCCGCACGCGTCCGTCCCGCCGGAGTCGCGGCCTCCGCGCCACCGCGCCTCCGCGCCCCGCGAGCCCGCGCCCGCGGGGGAGGCCGCGGCTCCGACGGAGCTCTCGAGCCGAAGGTCCGGGGGACCGCCGGCCGGCTCGCTCCCCTCCCGTCGGCCCCGCGGGACTCCCGAGCCGGCGGGGGGGCCCGGGCGCGAGTCCGCCCGCCCCGCCCTCCGGGCCGGAGAGGATCGCCCCCGACTTCCCCGCTCCCGGCCGCACGTCCGCACGAGACCGCATCGCATCCGGCTGTGAACCCCGTCGTTGTGCATCCAGTCTCCGCGAGCATCTTGCAGCGTCGCCCCCGTCGCCGCGCCGGAACCCACCGGAGCCGCCCCGCCCGCGTCCGCGCCCCCGGCGCCGACGCGGCCCGCGGGCCCCGAGCCTCCGGCGGGACGCCGGGGGCGGCTCCGGCGGCGGACGGCAGCATGTCGGCCCCTCCCCCGGCACGCATCCCCGCAGATCGAAGTCCACCCGCACAGTGTTCGGTGTCGCATCCCCTCGGAGCGCTCCCGGCCGACGCAGGCGAGCGCCGGAGCGCGCTCGCCGGTCGGCCCGCGCCCCCGAGCCCCGATCGTTGCATGGCCGGCCGGGGAGCGCGGGGGGGCGACCGGGGCCTCCGTCGCCCTCCCGCCGGCCCGGCGGCGTAGTCGTCGTCCGCCACAGTACACACACGCAGCTCGCGCGAAGAGTCCGCGGCTCGACGAAAGGTTCGATTCCTTCCCGCGGGATCGGAACTCGGAAGATCGTCGCCTTCGCCCCGTCGGGTCTCTCATCCAACTTGTCTCTCGCAGTTTCACGAGGCTCCGACTCTTCTCATCGACACCCTGTCCTTCATGAACCTCATATTTACGCTTCTCTTCCTGCTGGAGACCATCCTGAAGCTGATCGCGTTCGGATGCAAGGTAATCGTCACCCCCTAACCTCCTGCGGACGCCCCCTCCGGCGAGAGACGTCAAGTAGGCTTCCGTTTTCCTTTTATGAGTGTATGTGCAGTTTTGTAAATTTCATCTTCATTCTTTCCGTTCGAATAGCTTAGGAGTGTATTTTGTCGTAACGATAAGGTCGCCCCGAGACCTCCGACCGCGGGCGACCGGACGCTCCGCCCCCGGAGCGGCGGGCGGGCCGCCTGCCCCGGTCGGAGCCTCCGGTCGCTGACCTCTCCCGTCTCTCCTTTCAGAACTTCTTCAAGGACCCGTGGAACACCTTCGACCTGATCACGGTCATCGGGAGCATCATCGACGCCCTCATCCTCGAGCTGGGGGTGAGCGCTCCCCTCCCCGCGACTCGCGCCGCCCCGCGCCCTCGAATCATCCGTCTCGTTCGTCTTTCAGGAGAACACCATCAACGTCGGCTTCCTCAGGCTGTTCAGAGCCGCCCGCCTGATCAAGCTGCTGCGGCAGGGATACACGATCCGGATCCTGCTCTGGACATTCGTCCAGAGCTTCAAGGCCCTGCCTTACGTCTGTCTCCTGATCGCGATGCTGTTCTTCATCTACGCGATCATCGGAATGCAGGTACGGTCGCCCCCGGCTCTCTCCGAGACGATTTTGTTTAAATATTTCATAAATACCCACAATGTGTCAGACTGCCCTATCGCACAGCATAGGGCAGACTGTCAAGTGAGAAGAGCCAAATTGTCACGGAAACAGGACAACAGAGGTACCAGAGAGCCGCATATATAATATTAGATATCTCGAAAAGTCCTCGCCGATATTTTTATTTTTATATACAAAATATTATTTTGTTAATATAAAATATGTACAAATAATACAAATGTAATATTCGACTTCGAATTCTCTGATTTTTTTGTCGTCTTCCTCGCCTTATGGGTTCGTACATTTTCGTGTTGCAGAATCACTGAATTGTACCTGAATAATTCTCGACGTATGTCTTTTAATTTTTTTGTTCATCCTTTCCGATTGCTGACGATACATATTTGCAGCTATTGTTTCGTCAGGTTTCATAAATTCGTAACGAATAATTCTTTGAATATCTCACCAAACGCATAAAAGAATCTTGCGGATCGTCAGTCCGGGCTTCGGAGTCGGAGTCGGTTGCTGAGCAACCGCATCCGACATATGCCTCTCCAAATCAATAAATAAACAAATCAATGATTCGTGTATTCTATAAGTGAGTACCCGCCAAGCAAAGCAATGTCCCAACCTCGGATGCATCTTCACACATAACAAATCAATCAATTGCGAAATTAGCTCCAGGATTCAACACGATATGAAGTTTTGACGGAAGTGTTTTGAGTCTTACTTACGCCTTCGAAAAAAAGGGTGCGAACTCATTAACTGTTACCGGTCACCAGGAAAGACCTCTGGATGAAGATCGTAGAAAGCCCCGGTAATGCATTTTCCCTCAAAACTTTTACAAAAAGCCCTAAATGCCCTAAAATCAGAAAGAATGGCCATTAGGCTTCCGTGTCCAACTGATCCGAATCGGACCACTGACACAACGAAGGAACGCCTCGCGATCGGACGCCATGCCCGAAAATGTCCACAGAACATGATCTGCGGATCTCCGCATGGACACTCTGAAGTTGTTAAAAGCCCAAATCTAACCAACGAGTCCCCAATTAGTCCGTGTCGTGTGAGGAAAAGAGACGTCCAGTGATATATAGAAAGTCTTCTGCAAAAAGAACAAAGTGAAAAACGAAATTTAGGGAGCTTACGTGATTTAATGCTCAGCCTATATCATATCGTACATTGAACAAACCAATAGATATATATCACCCGTCATCAGAACGCAGTCTTAGAATTGAATTAAAGAATCGCAGTACACGACCATGATATGAAGAACGATCGTCACATTAATTTTGCAGGTACAAAAGCCACAGTGAAGCGATGGAAATCTAAAAACGAAGAAACTCCGTATTCAACGGACGAGACGACGGCACTAGCATGCTCAGAACTTGGCTATCAATTTTATCGAAGATTAAAATTAAATAAATAACCAAGCAAAAAAATCTGAAAATGCAAACAATCTACCACGAAGCGACGGCAATGCATAGCCCAACATAGCACTGGACGGAGGATGCTCACAAGGAGCATCACACCAAAACACCCATTGTTGTAGTGGGGCGGGGACGCATGGGGTCGGCATTGGAAATTTGGTGCGAAAATTATATCACTGCTAGTAGAGGAGGGGGTACTGAAATATTATAATTAATCGCTACATCACTGAAAACACCGGCAGCTATACCGCGTCCATGAGTCCGACAGGAGACTCGAAGTATCGGAAATATATATATATTTGAAATCTTAATGTACCTTTCAAACCTAAGCGCGATCGTATACCCGTTTTTCAGTATTATTAAAAATATATAAATTCATGCCAATAAACTGAATTAAAATACATACACTATATCTTTAAGTGTGGCATTGCAACGCAATGCCGGGTATTCGCTAGTTATATATAAATTATAATCAAATTATTGGCAGCGAACTCGGAGGTGCTCGGGAGCGTGCGATCTGTACCCCACGCGACCCATAACAACTTTCAGACATTCTTTGGTGCTCTCTCGTCGCTCTTTCGGTAGCACCGATTAGATATCGGTCACTCTTCACCTCTTTCCGTCTGTCGCCTCGCCTCCCTCGTCTCGAAGGCCCGTCGTCTCCGTCATTTTGATTTTCTTTCTGTTTTCTCCGTCGGCCAGGTCTTCGGAAACATCGAGCTCAACTCGGAGACGTCCATCACCCGACACAACAACTTTCAGAGCTTCATTCAAGGTCTGATGCTCCTGTTCAGGTAAGCGATTTTCGAAAACGTATCGTCTCGCGTCGCGAGCGAAGCGGAGGTCTCCCCCTCCGCCGGGGGGATCTCCTTCTCGATTCTCCTCGGCTGACCTCTCTCCCGACGGCAGGTGCGCGACCGGAGAATCGTGGCCCAACATCATGCTGTCGTGCCTGAGCAAGAAGCCCTGCGATTCGAGATCTGGCAAGACCGAACCGTCGTGCGGTTCCACGCTGGCCTATGGATATTTCGTTTCCTTCATTTTTTTCTGTTCCTTTCTCGTGAGTATCTCCGACGGCGCCCCCTCCTCCTCGCGCCCCTCGGTTCGTCGCTAAGCTTCGATCGACGTTTCAGATGCTCAACCTGTTCGTCGCCGTCATCATGGACAACTTCGACTATCTCACGCGGGACTCCTCCATCCTGGGAGCTCATCATCTGGACGAGTTCGTCAGGATATGGGCGGAGTACGACCCGAATGCGACGTGAGTCCGCCTCTCGGCCCTCTCCGCGACCCCGTGCGACGGGCGCCCGAGAGGCCGACGGGACGCTGATCGCTCCTCGCGCTTTCAGGGGGAAGATCCACTACACCGAAATGTACGACATGCTCAAGAACATGGATCCGCCCCTCGGCTTCGGCAACAAGTGTCCGAACAGGCTCGCCTACAAGAAGCTCATCAGGATGAACATGCCCCTCGACGCAGGAGGGGAAGGTCAACTTCACGACGACGCTGTTCGCCCTCATCCGCGAGAACCTCAGCATCAAGATGAGATCAGGTACCCGCCGGACGCCGACCTCGGCGCCCCTCCCCGGGGCGCCGGCGGCTGACGCTCTCCTCTCTCGCAGCCGACGAGATGGACAGGGCCGACCAGGAGCTGCGCGAGACCGTCAACCAGATCTGGCCCCTCCAGGCGAAGAAGATGCTCGACCTCCTCGTGCCGAAGGTCGACGCCCTCAACGCCGGGAAGCTGACCGTCGGCAAGATCTACGCGGGCCTCCTGGTCCTCGAGAGCTGGAGGACCACGAGGTTCGGCCAGGTCGAACCGACCGGAATCCCGGTTAGTGAAGCGGCGACCGAGCGCGGCCCCCGGGCCCGCTCCGGAAGCGCCCCGAGATCTCCTCCCGCGCCGCCTCGGGCCCGTCCCGTCTCGCCGGCGCCCCCGCGTCTCCGGCGCCCGCGAGACGCGTCGGGCCGGGCGGCCCTCGCCCCGGTCGGGGGCCGTTCGCGCGCGATGCCTCCCTACATCGAAATGTTTACGTGTTTCAGAGCTACGCCGGCAATAGTCCTTCGGCAAATCAGCCGGTAGTACCATGTTTGAATATAACTTCGAATCTAATTTTTTTAAGCTTATTTCTATGCGTCCGCTGCGACACTCCGCACGTTCGAACTTTCGCGCGGAGCCTCGACCCGAAACGGCGTTCGCTCCGAGCGGACGGCGGCGCCCCGGCCGCGGTCCGTCCGCGGCCGCGGCCCGCCCGGGACCCGGCCCCGGGGGGGGCTCCGCCGACGCCCCACCCCCCCCGGGGGGAGCGCGGCGGAGTCTCCTCCGCCTCGGCTCTCGTTCCGGACGAAGTAGTCGCAGCTTCGGCGAAAGGCCGTCCAGCACGCTCCCCGCGCCCCCCCTCGGGGGCGACGCATGCCCGTCCTCCCCTCCCGGCTCTCCCGCGCTTTTCGCACCCGGCCGACTTTCGATCCCTCGGCCTCCCGCACCCCGCCCCCCTCTCCGGCGGTTCGTCCGCACGTCCCGTTAGTTAGCTGTATGGAGTTGTCGATGCGATTGTACCGTTCACATTTTCGATCTTCCGATGCACGATCCGAGCAGCGGAGCCCCGAGACGCCCGCGACCCCCGCTCGCCGGCGCCCCTCCGGCGCGGGCGCGGACCGTCGCGGGAGTCTCGGGAGGCCCGCCGTAGTTGATGCGCTCACTTTTTTCCACGCTCCTCTCTTTCGCTCGATTCTTTTCTTTTCTATTCTTCGTAGTGTATCTTTGATCCGAGTAGAGACCGCCCCGGGCCGTCCGCCGGGGAGCGCCCCGGCGGCGGCCCGGGCGGCGCCTCCGGGCGACCCTCCCGTCCGCCGTCCCGCCGGACTCCCCGCCCGGCGGGAGCCCTCCGCTTCCCCTCCGACTCTCGGACGCCCCGACGGGCGCGCGTCGCCGCTCGCCGGGCGCGCGCCCCCTCTCGCCGGCCCGCGGGACGGCGGAACGCCCGCGCGTTCCCCCGTCCCGCGCGAGAGGGCCGACCGTGACCGGTGACGTGGCACGCAGAAGACGTCGTTCTTTAACTGCCTGCTGGACATGGCGGCGGGGCTCGGCGGGCCCGGGGGCTCCCGCGCCGGCTCGCTGTCCCTCGAGCCGCCCCCGCCGGCCCGACCGCCCCGGCCGCCGGCGGACCGCCGCGCGCAGCCCCCTTCGCCGCCGCCGCAGACGACGCAGCCGCCGCGGGAGGACGGCCGCCGCGACGACGACGACGACGACGACGGCCGCTCGCCGCCGCCGACGCCCGCCGGACGCCGCGCGAGGGCGGAGCCGCCGAGGTGCGTCCGTCGCCCCCTCCCGGGAATGTCGCCCGAGAGCGTCGACCCCGTGTCATCGAGTCCGTTTCTCTGTTTCAGATATAGAAAGGTGAACATCCGATCCGCTCGCCGACGACGCGCACGCTCGCGCGGAAGCGCGGACGCGCATCCGAGGCCGCCGTCTCTCCGTCGTCCCCGGGGGCGGTCGGACCGATCCGACCGCGACTGCGTCCGCGCGCGGAGCGTGCGCTCCCGCGCCGAGACGGCGGGACGGGGGCGGCGTCGGCCCCCCCGTCCCCCCGCGGGTAGATCGGCTAGATGTTAGCTCGAACATGTATCGCTAGGTTACATCGGCGGAGAGATAGAAGTTTTTCCCTAGCCCGTAGGCCGACCGGGCCCCGGCCGGCGTCCGTAGGCCGCGTCCGGGGGCCCCGTCGCGAGCGTAGTCAGTCCGTAGAGAGTCCGGAGACGCCGCCTCGAGCGGCGCCCCCCGAGAGCGACGGGCCGGAGTCGCGGCCGCCCCGCCGCCGCGGGAGCCGGCGGACGCCGGAGGTCGGAGAGTCCGCTCCCCCGCGCGGCCCGGGGGCGCCCCCGGGCCGCTCCGCTTCGCGCTCGGCCGGCACGCCGCATGCGGCCCGAGCCTCGGAACTCGCACGCGCCGCAGCATCTCCAGCACGACCGCCCGTAGCACTAGCCCCGCAGCCCGTAGTCAGTAGTCGACAGTCCGCAGTCCGCGGGCCGCGCTCCGCGGTCCGCGGTCGGCAGCCCGTAGTCCGTAGCCCCCGGCCCCGGTAGCTCCCGGTCCCTCCCGCCCGACGCGTCGCTGATCCGTCTGAGTGTTGTCCAGGTTCTCGAGCTGCAGGACGCGGCGTCGCGCCGGCCCTCCCTCGAGTCGCTCGCGGACGGCGGGCGCGCGAGAGCGCCGCGGGGCCGCGTCGAGGGACGCCGACGGTCTCCGAGCTCGAGGTGCGTATCGCCGCGCGGCGCCCCCGCGGCCGCCGCGCGCCCCCGCGCTCACCTCCCCTCGCCGACTTCTTTCAGGCGCGGCCCTTCTCCGCCGGCGAGAACTCCGAGTCCGAGGCGGCGCGGGCCGCCCCGATGCGACGACCGCCCGTCCGGCCCGCACCTCCAAGGTAACTACCACCATCCGGGACATCATCACGATATCGGATTCTCGGATACCGTTAGCAATGTCGTAGAATTCGTAAAGAGCGAGCATCACCGCCACGGTTCCCGTTACCATCCGTCGAGCTGCAGAACGGCAGGAGGTAGGATATCGGGGATGCGCGCATCAATGATATAACACCCGTCGGAGGGGGCTCCCGCATCGGTTCCGCGACGCCGCCGGGTCGGACCGACGCCGGAGCCCCCGCTGACGCGCGATCCCTGCCGCAGGCCGCCGCGAGAGGGAGCTCGACGCGGACGAGGCGGACTTCCACCGCGGCCGCAGGGGGCACGGCCGCAGGCTGCCTCCGACGCCGAGCAAGCCGTCGACGCTGCAGCTGAAGCCGCCCCCGGCGATCAACTTCCCCAAGCTGAACGCGAGTCCGACCCGCGTGAGTAGCCCCCGGGGCCGCGGCCGCGCCGCGCGCCCCCGGCGCTCCGCTCACGGGCCCCTTCCGTTGCAGCAGCGGGCGTCGGCGCACGCCGCTCCGCACTCGCTGCACTCGCTGCAGCTGCGCGAGAGGGACGGCGACGGCGACGGCGACAGGGAGAGGGACCGCCTGCTCGAGAGGGACTTCCGCGACGGGGACCCGTGCGTCCGACTCCCGCGCTCCCCGGCGGGGACGGAGCGCGGCCCCGGGCGCCGCGCTCCCTCCCCGCCGGGGGCGCTCCGGCACGCGGCGCGCGCGAGAGGAAAACCGGACGTCTCCGTGTGCCGCAGGTACGAGGTCCCGCTGAGCTTCGAGCAGGCCCTGGCGCTCGGCCGCGGCGCCCTCGGCCGGGCGCTGCCCAACGGCCACAAGCCGCGCCCGCGCCTCGCGCACCGCGACTCGGACGAGGACGACTGGTGCTAGCACGAGGCCGAGGCCGAGGCGGAGGCCGAGGCGGCCCGGCGGCCGCGCCCCGTCGGGGAGCGACCCTTCCTGCAGTACGAGTGCGAGAGGAGCACGCGCCGCCGCGCCCGCCGCGACCGCCGCGCGCGCCTCTGCAGGAGCCACGACGACGTCCGCGACGACGTCCCGCACAACGACTACCTCGACGACGACGACGACGACGGAGACGACCGCGACGGCGACGGCGACGGCGACGGCGACGGCGACGAGGACGACTACTACGAGGACGACTTCGACTACGGCGCGACGGCCGACCTCGGCGGCCTCGCCGGCCTCGTCGGCCTCGGGGGCTTCGGCGGCCTCGGCGCCCTCCGCCCCCTCGGCGCCGTCGGCCCCCTCGGCGCCCTCCGCGGCCGCGGCTCCGGCGGCGCCTCCCCGGACGGCGCCTCCGTCGACGCCGGCCCGCTCTCGGCGCTCGTCGGGGACCCGCGCCGCCGCAGGGTGCTGTCGAGCGACGCCGTCTGGATCGCGTCGGGCCGCGCCCGCGCCCGCGACCGCTCCGAGAGGCACCGGAGCGACGACGAGATGGCGAAGAAGAGACACGCGGTGCGCTTCGAGTGACGCCCCGGTCGGGCGGAGCGAACTCTCGCGCGGCGACTCGAGCTGTGTAAAGTTTTCTATTGAATTTGCTGTCCTTCCCCCAAGTGCTTTACGGACCGTCGGCGATCGGCGATCGGCGAGCGGAGGGACGGGCGCCCGCGTCCCGGAGCGGGCGGGCCGCGGGGCGCGGGGCCTCCGTCCTCGAGGCCCGCGGGGGCGACCCGGCGCCGTCGGCGAGCCGTCGTCTTCTCCGAGCGAGCGAGCATTTTCTAAATAGATATTTTTGTAAAGCGCGCCGCGGGAGGGCCGCCCTCCCGCGGCGACTTTCCGCTTTTCGATTTGACAATAACGCCGCGTCGAAGACGATCCGTCCGACGGCGTCCGGCTCCGCGCGCTCGGTCCTCGGCCCTCGGCGATTTTCGATAGCGTTAACTGAAAAATCTCTATTTTTTTGATATGTGATTTTTTAACGGATATTCTTTTGATATCTTGATTTGTTTGATTTGAGCGCGTTCGGAGCGCGTTCTCGACGATTAGGATACGCGTTTGTAGAAAAATTGTAAATACATAATTTTCTGTGATAAATACGAATAATCCGCGATCGCGCCGAGGAGGGGCGCTCCGGCTCCGGCGCGATCGTGTAATTTTAAAAAATGAACCAAAATATCGACTAGTTATCTCGTAAGTGATTACATTCTCGTACTCTTAAGCAAGTTTTCGAAATTACACTAATAAACGTAAGGAATAAATTTTGTATCCGATTCTCGCTCGCGCGTAACCCTCGACTCGTCCGCGCGTCTCGTCGTCACTCCGACCGATGTACATATACGACACATGTCTTTTTTACAATAAACATTATCGACTACCTTCTTTTTTATTTCTTCCCCCGCCCGGTTCGCGAATATGTATTTCGATCCTTCATTTGTAACAATAAACTTTTCAAACACACCCGCGCCTTCTTTATTCGCCCTCCCGCACCACTCGTCTCGCCGACGTCGCGCGCCGACGAACGAATCGTTCGTCTTCGCCGCGCGTCGGCGGCGGGAGGCTCTGCTCGCCTTCCGCCGCCTTCGGACCGCCCCGGGATGCGAAAACAGATCGATAAGGGCGCTGCTCTCTCGAGCCGCCCTCCCGACGCAATCACGTAAACCGTACACTCTCTCCCAACACCACCCACCGCTCTCACTCTCTCGATTATTAAATTAACTCTGCTTTCTTTCCGATCGTTCGAATTAAATTTGTCTTTTAAAAAGCGCATCCAGCTGCCTCTCTTGCGTCTCTTTGCCCGAGTGTCAATTGTATGTGTGAATTAACATTGACATTTATAAATGCCCACAGAATGTGAATGACTCCGATCAACTCTTTAACACCGTCGAAGAAATTGATGCAACTTTCATTATGGAAGGCAAATTTGAATCGTAGAAATTTTCCTTCCTGACCTGTAAACTCTACCGATATAACAGATCAAAGGTTATGTTTCAAAATCTACATTCTTTACAAGTATTTTTTTTATAATAATTATTTCCACTGGAAAACAAGAATATTAATTGACGGTTTTTAAAAATAAAACCTGAAAATATCCTCAAATAGCAAACACAAAGTCATCATTGATAGCATCCATATTTTGAAAGTCAGGGTTTCAATTGTTTTATTGATATTCTCTTATTCGTTCGATTCTCGAGATTTTGCGATGCCGAATAGAGTTCACAGCGAGTTGGACGTGAAGACCGTTAACACTCGTCGAATTAAAATTATAGGTTGAATTCTATACATAATATGAAAGATGGAATGGTTTACATATTTCGCCTGTTTCTTTATTGGTGCCGTATGCTCGCTCCTTTTACAAATTTCGTTTATTATGTGGTATATATGGTATGCACCTACGAGTGTTCCGAGTTCATCGCCGCCGCCCAAGTTTCATCTGCCCGAAGTAAGTTTCTTCACTAGAATGGATATAATGCAATCATTTTCATAATTTCACTCACATCTATCGTCACGATTGTTTCCGTAGACTCTGGAAAATATGGGTCTGTATTCGGACAGCGGAGACTGTGCCGCCGCCGTGAGTCTGACGTTGCAGTTTCTCTTGCAAGAACTGAAATATTCGCCTGCCCCTCTCGCGTGGCTTCATCGTAAACTTCAACAGGAGATGATCGAACTTCTCACCCGTACTACGTCAGGAAAACTGTTCGAATCTCTCACGGTGGGTATTTAGCGATCGAAAACAGTCGCAATCTTGAGACAAACGAAAAGTTACTTTTGCTCATGATCGACTTCATTTTGTCAATATAAAGGTACGAAATGTGTCAACTGGAAACACTGCCCCGCGTATACGATGGGCCGGTGTTCAAAATATCGATTCATCAACCGACGGACGACTCAAAACCGTGGACATTCTTCTCGATATATTCTATTCCGGAGGATTTAGACTCGCCGTGGATGCTGGTTTTTTGGGAAAAACTGCATGTTTTGATATAGAAGGTGAGATATTCTTGACTCTAATTTTTCAGCATAATATTTCCTTTATTACAAATTGATAAATCTGCACTGTTGTCAAACTCAATAAGTTACATATAAATAGATGTACTCTTTAATTTTCAGTGGAACAGTTATCAGGTCGAGCCAGAGTCAGATTCACTAGAGATCCTTACACGCATTGGTCGTTGTCTTTCTTAAACCCTCCGCACCTAGAGTTGAGTGCGAAACCGCTCAAAGGTCGATTGGCAGCTTTGCTTCAAGCGCACGCACGCAGAGCTCTTCAAAAGAAGCACACCTTGCCAAACTACACAATCAGGTTATTTTATATTCTCGTTGAAGTTACAGTCGACCCGCGGTAATCCGCCGCCAGTCTAATCCGGTACCCCCTGTAGTCCGATGTCTGAATACAAATATAGTACACGTGTACGGTTAAGCTTTGATGACAGTAAAAGGTTTTTATTTTTAATAACTGCTATGGTCATTGTGTTTATGACATTAATTCTATACTCCTTTTCAAAATGTTTCGGACTATGAGGCATCGGGGTTAATATCTATAGTCCGATGAATTGGGCAATCTGATACTGCCTTGCAAAACATTTGTCGGATTATAGCGGGTCAACTGTATTATAAGATTTTTGAGAATTCCTTAGAATTTTTTTGTAACTCAATGTAATTTTATATATGATAATTTGTCAGGATTAACATTTAGTTTTTAAAAAAAATATATATACTCACAGACCCTTGTATATACATAGTGGAATCTTATATACAAGTTCTCTCGGTGTCATCATCAGTGTATTGTATTTGATTTTCCGGTTATGAATGAGTAAAAACTGAGACAATGTAGTTGAAATATATTTTTATTATTATATTTATTTCAGTTAAATTGAGTAGTTATATGAATCTGCCTTAAATTCACCTATCGTTTGATCTATGGATATGGCACAATACATTTATTAATAAATAATGCACAATCTTTATTTTATGTATAATTTTTTAGGTACAAACCATTTTTCACAAAAGTTGATCCATCTCAAATCGATCTCACCATTGATGATTCTTTAGTAAATGTTCAAGGAAGTTTGGAGATTGATGTCGTTGAAATTACTAGACTATTTACAAAACCGTGGATGCTTGCATCTGTAGAAAATCAAGAAATATTTTGCACTCTATCCGTCGATTCGAGCTCTTGGATTTCTTACCGTCAAAATGAAGAATTCTGCATTTTTACACTAGATATTGTAGTCAATAAAAACCAATCCGAGCAATTGGGAACTGTATTTAAACAAATATCTAGCGATTCGGCTAATAAAGCTACCAAACCTGTCGTCGTCGTTGAAACTGTCGTACCTTTGAGTGCCGCTTTCAAAGCCGATTTGAGAAGACATGATATAATTTTGGCAGTCGATAGTAAATCAATAAACACTATGAATCAAATAGCCAAAATAATCAAAAATATTAATCGGCCGTGCTTTACAATCAGAGTAGAAAGAAAAATGAAAAGGAACTTTACGGAAAATGAAAAAAATCAAGGAGAAAATCATTTATTAACGGCGGATACAAACGATGCGATGACACTAAAACGAGAAAAAAGTAATAGTTTTTCATTTAAAAAAATGTCAGAAGTCTTGGAAAGCGCAAAGAATGTAGGACACGAAGGACGAACTTTGTTAAAAGCTACAACTAGCAACTGCAGCATACAGGTATTTCATATTTTATTTGCAAACAATTGCAATTTTATATTCAAATTTTTCATCAAGTATTATTTTGCATACTCCTAAATATTCAGGAAAACTTTCACGTTTATACATTTTTATTAGTAGCAATAATGAGTTTTTTTCTGGTAACAAATTTTATTTTAATACTATTAATAGCAACTTTTGTTGAATGTTTACAATCTGAATTCATATACTTTTTTAAATATTTTTAGGATATCGTTAACAAAGCGATCTCAGATTCTGACAACGTCATAGATTCGCAAGATGAATTTGTTATAAAATCATCTTCTAATGTCAATTTAATATCCTCTTCTAAACCGAATGATTCGATACAGATGCCATTCAGTTTTGGAATTAGAAAAAGAAGATGCTCCGTAGAAAACAAAACATCTTCAGACAGCTCCAACAGTAGTACGCCTAATACTTCTAGTCCGGGTACTCCTTCGAAAAGAAATGACAAATCTTCAAACGTGGATCTGCACAAACCGATTATACATTATGCGCCGAAAGATTTGAGTAACATTTCGAAAACACATCCGGACTCTATTAATATAGATTTACAAAAAGACAGAGAAAAATCAAAGGATAATAGTGATAATAATAAAATTCAGATGTTTCCCGAACACGATCTGCCAAATGAAAGATCTATCAATCCGAGAAAATCCGAGTCAAATTTCAATAATGAAATACACGAAGACAAGGCTAGATTCGAATCTTTCGAAACAAACAACTTACTACAATCACATTCTACAAGATCGATGCCCGCATTAGATCACATTATATGCAATGAAAAAGTTTTCTTCAAAGTAAACAGAAATCACAAATACATAAATTTGAATATCTGGGGAAAATGTCCCGGAGAGTCTGAAAATTTTCTTCTGGCATATTTAAATATTCCACTCTTGACAATAGTGAAGGAATGCAGCAAATCAAAAATTAATCAGTATCAGAAAAGATTTTCGTTACTACCGCCGGAACTCAACTTATCTGTAAGGTAGTACCCATATTTCATTAATCACATATTAAGTACTCATTCAATTTCTTCTACAATCGAACGCTTGGTAATCCTAATACTGAATATTAGTTTAGTTAACTTTATCTGCTTCCATAGATGATCGAATAGTATACGATATATCCATAATTGACATTCTGTATGCTCGAGATGATAATTACAGCTATAGGCATTACTGTAATATCATTTTTGCAATAGAATGTAACCTGTGAGAAAATACATTTCACAGTGTTTGTTTAGTATAATTTAGAAAGTCATTATTAAATTTGCTTTCAATTTTTAAAGAAATAATGTTTTCCCTTCTTGAAAACATACTCGGTGGCACGGAAAATGGCTCACAGTTTAATTGGAATTGAATAATTAATAAAAATAATCATTTTACAGAAATCTTGATTTTTTATTAGATAGGTGTAATTTTAAAAAATCACAATCAAACATACAGGAAATATATATAGTGTATACACAACTTCAGTTCAAATCATATCACTAGCGAATTTATCACTGAACATATAGGTTTTGAAAGTGAACGTCGAGCATGCACAGCCCGGGCCTCGACTTGGCATCCGTTGATTTTATTTTAGTGCTTACAATTTTATTTTAAATTTTAAAAAAGCCTTTAAAATACCAGTTGTCTCGAGCCTCGCATTTTCTCTGACAAGCTGTGGATATATTTATAGATTTTGTAAGGTGCCTAAAGGAAACGTTTCAAATATTTCCATTCTTAGTAAGATATTGACTGATAGTTTTTTCTTATAATTATAAAAAATATAATTTAATAAAACCTTATAACTGTAAATAGCTAAAACTTTCAAGTACTAAAATAATATAATAAAAGATAGTGATATTAAATTCTGTAAAAAAGGATTTTTTTTCTATACTTCATTAATTCACATGCTACACATGTAAATATAGATAATGATACACATTCAACACGTCATAACAATTCTATGAAAATAGTCTTAGCAGACTATTTTCACAGATTTTAGAATTTTAGCTTTAATTTCCCAATTGTAGAAAATTTTACTAATGCTATCGCTTTTCGTTCTCTTTATAGCAAAGATCATCCATTATCCGCGCATTCTGGATTTGAACCTTGTTTATGCTATGGTGATATTTTGTTTTCCTTTACGTGGACTAATCAAATGGTCAACACGGTGACAAGTCATAAATCAAATATAATATCGCAGGATAATAAATGCATTATTCAGGAATCAGAGAGTAATATATTCAATGAACTGAATTTTATACAGACAGGCGTAGACGAAAATTCAGTAAAACAAGAAAACATCAACAATACTTGGAAATATCATAATTTTCTCAGAACGCATTTTCATAGGAGTACACAATGTGATTTTTGTATGAAAAAGGTTTGTTTTTTTAGAAAAATACTTGCTCTTTATCATACATTTCTAATATTTTTCTGGCCGATGTGGTTGTGCATGCAGAATAGTTTTATAAACACATGGAAATCATATAAAAGTTTTTTTTTACATATAAGTCATTACAGAAGTAAAACTTGGATAATCTAATAGAAAATGACGCTTTGCACTCGAGAGCTTTTTCGCTCGGGCGAACTCGAGAAAATTATTTTATACAATTATCTACATTTTACAAAATAAAATCCATTAAATATTACACTCTGTAATTGGTTTTTGTGTGATATTTTAAAAAAACGTATCCCCGAGATTCATCCTCGGTTTGTCAGGGTACTTATGAAAATTATTTGAGTTTTGACGTATACCGCCAGGCTCAGTTCGGTGAGAGTGGAGCCTGGAACCCCTTTTAGAACAACATCGGTCCTCAATAACGACGCTCGATCATGAGCCTGTTGATAGCTTCCTTTTAATTGCTCAAAAAGCATTTTTAGACAGCGCAATTGAGTAATTGCTTTTCGTTTTCTCTACTTTATAGAGCATGTATGAATTCATCAAGTCAATTTCCATGGCCCAAAATGCTACGCCACCATTTTAAGGATTTTCAGAAAAAACAATATGTCAAAACATATTGATATACTTGATTGCTATCGTTTTAAAACTTTTAATTTCTGTCCAGTTGTCGACAGTAAACATCTGCAGTATTTATTTCACCCGATTTTAACAATTCATAATGAATTATTTTGCATATATCCCACCAAAAACATAAAATAATTTTTAAATGTGTTAAACCTCGTTTAGGAGTCGGAACAGTACTTTTATTTGGGGAAAGTTCATATCCCGTTACAAAATAAAATTATAAGAGTACAATGAATGTACATCTCATTCTGATTGTGAATCGAGTGCTTGTAAATTGTTAACAAGTTAGAATACAATATTTCTAAAAGTCAAATTGGCTTTTCTGGTTGCACTTTCACATTTTCTTTCACTGCTTTATGGGTGAATGAGATTTTGTATATCATTTTCAGTAAATTTCTTCATGGGAGATCCCAAAATCCCCATCACCTAAATAGAGTGTGTGTTTATTAGACCCTCTTCTCATTGGCTGAATGTTGTTTAAAATATACATATATTTTCTTTTTTTTTTTTTTTTTTGTTGAATACATTAGATTTTGAATATTTAGCCCACCATTTGATTTAGAGGTGGGTCATTTGGGGGACGAAACATAAACGACTTAAATTTGAAAAAATATGGAACTTGTGCTGCTGGTTTTTTTCACTTTTGTTCAAATTTTAAAAACTTTTTAGATATGGCTCAAAGATGCTGTGCAATGTCGAGATTGTGCATTGTGCTGTCACAAAAAGTGTGTTACAAAGTGTCTAAGTACTGTACGTTGTCAACCTCCATCATCGGTACATTTACAAGGTTAAGTCTACATAATAAATTTACCTTGTTTTAATTTTTCTTATGACTTAAAAACTTTCAGTTGTTTATGATTGAGTTCGCCGTTTGAATATTTTTATTTTTTCATAGAAAACGCTTTAAAAAAATGTAATGCTCGAACTTAAAATTAGTATTGTGTACTTTTTGTTCCAAAATTCCAATCTGAAAATGTAATATGTTAGGATACTAAAGATAAAGTTATTTATTTATAATCTAATATACACATACACTACATGGCATAAATGACAAATTCAACTTGGTGAAAACGAATAATTATTTTTATAATAATTTAGGGCCGAAACAAGGGCATGGGGTGCAAAATACAAAATACCGACCCGGTTGAGAGTTGCACGTGGTTTTTGTTTTACTTGACCGTTCTACTTTACATGAATCAACTATCCGTCCTTATGATATATACTAAGTTGTCTAATCATTCTTTTCTTCGTCATTGCTTAAACACTGAGCCGACTCGGCCAGCATGAGCCCGCAATAAAATAAATACAACAATATTTTCGACTGATTGTAAAATTTAAACAACCTACCTGATCATTCTTTTTCGGACAACTTTCTTCTGTAATGAGAGTTCGTAATTGTTCTGTAGACATGTTCAGGTATGGCATCCGATCGGGAGACATTTATTCGTCATCTCGGCTGTCTGAAAAGCAGACCAGTTGGACACGCAGACCTTGCGGCCACTCCGTCCTCTTTTAGGACTTTTTGCGGCATTTTCTATGATCTGTACGATCACAGAAGCTCCCTCGGAAGCTTATATAGGCGATTCACACCAAATGAGGTCCATAAAAACTGCATCTGGCAAAAACAGCACGTTAGATGTGTACTTGCCATGGGCGCTTCATATACTCATTACGGCCCTGTGGTAAATAAATAGTGAGAGTGTGTTGTGTGTTTATGGAACACAAAATATATTTTTAGCGATGGCAGCTTTGCCTCGAGAGAATAGTCGATCTGTTGGGCGTTTGTTCTAGTGCTGACTATTTTTTATTTATGTTATTATTGATTTATGTTTCTATTGCTTTTTAGATCATTCATTATTTGGAGTATAATCTCATATCAAATGTTAGCAATATTTAAGAATATTTTACTCGAACCTGCTTCATATGTTTAGATGATTCACTATCTCCATCTCAAGAGACGAGCGTTTCACAAATTCCTGAATTTTTAATGACTGAACACTTTGATGACTCAAACAATCAATCGTCATTTTCATCCGATACTCTGTTTAAAGAAATGCCTAGTCAAAAATCTGATGAAAGTATGTTTATTTAATATGCACTACATTTAAACTGGCACTCATTTCTAAATTTTTACGCATTCTTTCAATTTTATTAAATAGGTTTACTTAGAAGAACTGCTTTCACTGGCTTGTTGGGAGGCTTACGAAGAGTAGGCAGCGCTCATTGTCTCTCTCCCTTGGGAGTTTCCGCATCGATTCCTAAAAGTTTACCTCCGTCACCTCAGCATACACCCAGGTAATATTTTTTCTGTTCAACCTCGCTTTACTATCGTGTCGCGTCCACTAGCTGACAGTTCACTGCTGGACTGAGGCCTCTTGTTAAAAAACGGATGAGGTTAAAAGGATTGGTAGTAATAGTGAATGTTCATCCCATGGCTACCAATATAGGTATCTAAGACACTTGTGCAACATACAAAGCTTAAATAATTCAATGATTATACTAAAAAGGAGTTTTTGGAGCTCACTACTTATTCATGCAAGTGCACGGTGAAAATGTAAGCAGAATTGCTCCCATATGGATAATTGTGCAATCTTTATATATAACACTTTATCAGTCCCCAAACTAATAATATCTGAATAGTATTTTATTACCCCTTTGAACTCTTATTATTATTTTTTTAACTGTTTTAGCAACTTCTAATTTTTTTCGGTTATTTAAAAAAGTTTATAATAAAGAAAATAAAAAAAGGTTTTTACTAGTTACTGTGTATGCATGTACAAAATCTGTGTAGTCCATAAAGATGGTCTTCTCGCTTTGGACTTCTTTTGATGGAATTTTTTGTATTTCAATGGTTTTTGATTCTCTTTTATTTCACATTCTCTATATAGTATATATATGAGTTTGAAAGCTGGTAAAAAACGATACAGCCTCGACGTATGAGTTCAAAGGGTCGATGCATTCTAGCCAAAATTTATTTAATTTCATGCATTTACAATTGACAGTGTTAAATAAAAAAATCACTTTTGATGTATTGCATGAAAACTATATTAAATTTCAACTTTAATCAATTATTAGATGTCAAACACCAGACGAAGATGCCGTATGGTCCGTTCTCGAATCGGCCGTAGAAGATGGTGTAAATGGAACTGCAGATCTTTTAAAACCGTTGATTGCTGCTCAATTACCATCTGATATTTTACTATCTAAAGCTAAAGACTATGGACCGCGTTTGTTAGCACATTTGCCTCCAAATATACGATATGAAAGAATTTCTAACATTGTAAGTATTCTAAAATTTAAACTGGTATATGACACAACAGAATGAATCATATATTTTCATACTAAACACATTTCTCTTCACAGGTGACTGACATTAGAACTACTTTGGATGACGAAAGTATAAAAATTGCAGAATTACATTTAAAACTTGCTGATAAAAATTTAAGTAAACAAGAACAAGAAAAACAAAAACGCATAATTGAAGAATATGAAGAAAAAAATCAAATTCTTACTGCACTTTTGTTACATTGTTGTTCAGCTATGCAAAGCGTCAACAAGAATGATACACTTGAATGAGGTCAATGTTTAACTTCCAGCTATTCATCATAATACTTTACACAACTATGACTAACGTTGACAGTCAACTCAATAATTAATATTTTCTTGATAAAAAATTAATTGCATTTTACATAGGTTTTTAATTTAAATTAAACTATGCTTCATCATATGTCTGGAGGTACATTTTTTCTTTATTCAATACATGATATAACCATATAAAAAACCAGCTTATTCCATTAAAATGATTTTGAAAAATAATGAAATAAATTGATGAAGGCGATTCACTATATTTCCTGTAGACGGTTTGTTTTCAAAGACTAGAAAAAATATTCAACTCCAAAATGCAATATGTAAGATGCGTTTCTTTTCTTCGATTTATTGAGCTTTTTATCTATGAAGGCTTCCTATTGTCACTCTCGTTTAATTGAAACCACTATCATATATTACAGAATATTATAATTGCATTTTTTCTCCCTTCCAATTTTTCAATAAGAATTACATATAGAGCAGCAAATATATTGTAAAAATTTACCCACATATGAAACGTTATTAGAGTTTTTCACTTGCTTGTTGATGATTGGTAATTTTGTCAGTTAATCCAATAACCGCAGATTATCGCATACTGTTAAATAATGTTTCACTTTCCATTCTGCATGCAAACTAATGTCATTTTCATTGTATATCAGGCTTTAGCGTATTCTTTAACTATGATCAGGATTTGGGCAGTAACAAATAAACATTTACGCTTGGTGTTTTTTAAAGTGACACTGACAACAAAAACATTTTAGAATCGCCTCGGATCAATATACAAAATAATGTAATTTGAAATGTAATTTTAGAACTATATTTCAATAAATCCAATGTCATCTTGTAGACTGTCTAATATGTGTGTTTATTTAAAAGTAAATTAAAAGATTTGAGATAATCAGATGTTTGACCCATTTAAGAGATTACTTTTCCTATCTTATGTTATGCGAACACCTCAAACATCTCCTTAGGCTAGCGATGGCAAACCTATGACACGCATGCCGAGATATTTTGGGTGATATGCATTGCACTTTGAAATTAAATGATTCCAACGGATGTCAGATGATTTGAAGATGCAACTTGTAAAAATTCAAGACAGCATATCTGGGCTCAGGGCGTATGTCGATTTGTGGTGGAAATTCGAGAATCTGGAAAGGAGAATAAAGAAAACGGCTACTGCAAACAAATAATATTTGAAGCCGATTACCCGTGTATACTTTTAGAACCCTGAAAAAAACAGTAATGCCTGCTTGGACTTGCAGTCTTCGAAATGCCAACTCCGAATTGAAGATTTAGCAAATTACATTAAAGTCATTAATGTAAATAAATATATTTGTTTATTTTTAATAAATATATATATATATTAAAAATATAAGCCTTTTTTTATTCGAACTACAACCATCACAAAATTATGGCTCATTTTAGCTTAGATACAGAGCTGATAGTTTTCATGATACTCAAAATCAATTGATATTTTATTCCTCCATTGGTGGGACAAAACTATACGTTTTTCCTTAGGTTTAATACTGACAACTTACCTCGTGTATGATATATTTGATTTTTTGAGCTGAAAAAATTCTAGATTAACAAAGACAAATAATCTCATACGATCAGATCGCTCGTTCTCTTTACTGAGCTCTCAACATATCACTCGATAAGTTCTTTGAATTTATTTCGGAAGACATTATGAAAACACAACCCCAAATGGCAAAGAAAAAGTTTAGTGAAAAGAATCATTATTTTCTTTTTCTCCGAGTTATCATTATTTGCAGTATTACTCGCTGAAATTTTAAATTGCTTATAATGCATGCGTACTAATGATTAAAAGCAGAAATATCCTTTTTTAATATAATCAGGGTTATATTCTATGATGTATTCAATACTTAATGATTTGTATTTAAATTGTGACCTTTTTAAAAATGCTGCCACGGCTAAGGAAATAATGTTGGACAGTTGTTTTTTAAATTGTAATAAATTTGAAAATAGCATCTCAAAGGCTTTTGCTGTAAAGATTTTACTGAAAATATATTTTTGGAATGCAAAGAGTCGAATCCGCCTTCCCTCTCGAGGGACACCTGAGCGAATTTTTGAAATGGTTTTGTCCATTGAGATTTCTCGGGTCTGAAGCGACATTGTAAAATATGATTAGACTCAGTAGACCGCATCTGCAGGTCGAAAGAAATGAGTGACAAGCGATCTATTGACTGATTTAGTATTGTCCCATATCACAAATCTAATAGAGTAAATAACAGTTCACAAGTGTCGGTGGATCACAGAATACGAGTATGTATGAGCGTATATAAAAGAGTGTTAAAAGATATGAAATTATATATTGCATAATATTTCACAATAGTTTTATATAAAATATCTAATATATGTACACGATTAACATTTTATACAAAATATTTTTTCAAAGGCATAATTTCTTATTTACATATTCTCATTTTACATTCTATTTAAAATTATTCACAAAACAAATTAATTTAATATATTCAATGCTTAATCTAATTAGTGTATTAATAAAATTACGTTAATACGATGCAGTATTCTTTTTAAATACGCATATCATTTTTATTTTCACACACGGTCTTAGTCAGAAGCCATCGCATGTGCTTCGTATTGTTATATAATCCTGGAATATTCACAGTGCATTCGATGGAGATTAAAGAAAATTCGTTTAGATAATGTTGTAACCGACGTGTTAGCTAGTTTGTCAACTTCACAATGAATCTGATTTTGAGATGTAAATTTTTCATCTAAATTATTGCATGCATCCAAAAACACTTACGGGTAACTAGACTAGATAAAAAGAATTTTAATATTTTAATGATTTTTTGCTCATGATAATTTTATCATTACTAAGAGCCTTTTGGAAAAATATGTTTGCGTACATGGAATAGAGGATATTTTTAGAGTAGAATACAAAGTTGCAATGCTATTATTATTTTCAATCAATCGTGTACAATTTATGCAGCAACTAAAGTTAAGGAATTTTATTTTTGTATGATGATGATATGAAAATATCTATTTCTGCAAAGTAAAAATAAATAAATTAAATGCTTTTAACATTTTGTGAGAACAAGAAAAATGAGATTAAGCAATTAATATTTCCATTCTTGGAATACAATTTCTAAATATTTTATAATACATATATATGATTTTTTACAACGCGAATAAACAAAATGCACTGTATAAATATCGCCAACGTGATTTATTTCGATATAGATTCTTCAAAATGAGAAAATAAAACATTTTCTTGTTTTAATTATTAAAATATATAATTGAATCCTCTCTTTTATATTGCTTTTATTTCACGCATTTACATTCGGAAGATGATGATAATTCTTAGGCTAATGGAATCTTGGGGGGCGCAGGTACATTTATAAAAAAATAAATATTTTCTTTTAAACAATCCTCGATAACAAATTGATACGCTAAAATAAACATTTAAAAAAAAACTTGAACTATCAGCATGCATAAGAGACCTTTTGTCGAATTAACTGATTTTTAATTTTTGATACTTGTTAACAAAGATTTATAGTATTACTATCCAGTACACACAAAAAAAGTGTGTTAATACTTCATTATCGTTTTAAGTACACCTGCTTTTGGGATTTCATTTAGGCCAAAATTTTTAATAATTAAAATATGCAAGACCATTTTCAAACCAAAAATTACTACATTTTTAAGTTTGTCGATATGACATAATATGAAGATATAAATAATACAAAGTTTGGTTTTCCTTTAGCTTCTTTTGCAAAATCTTTATCCAACTTAATAATCACAATTTCAATATATAGAGTATTGATTATAGAGCATATATTAATCGAAATCAAAAACTTTGCAAGCACACAAAATAATTTTACTGAATATGCCTAATTTACTTAGGGCACACATTTATTTAATAATAAGCTTTTAATTTGTAAAATTCATTTTTTTTATCATTTGATAAATGTTCTCAATTTACATAGTGTCAATTGATAAATGTCTAGCCTTATGTTGCATACATATTTTATTTGTAATATTTTTTACTATCAATTAATCAGACGTTTGAAGGTATTTTCCCTTTACTTGAAGGAATATTAACTCATAATCCACATATAGTTTTACCTGGGGAACTGAGGCATTTTCAGAAGTTTTATAATATTTTTTTCTATTGTCTCTAAATTCCGAAAACTATTTAAGCTCTTAACACACTGCAATAAATTTAAGATCCAATAGATTGGATTTGGAAAACTTTAGATCCAATATTGAATCTAAAATTGATCAACATGTTTACTGTATTCCTACAGAATCACACAAGTTTATTGATATTTGCAAGCATAAAGTTTGTGCAGTCTTAAAGCTGCTTAATGAAACAACAATGTTTGTTATCAAATATTATATCTCTAAAGTCATCTAGTTTTAAGCAAAATATAATGTCAAATTTTCTTTTGTGTGAATTTATGGACACAAAACAGGCATTTGTGCTTCCCAAATCCTGCTCACGTATCATGAGATACGCACACATTTATGTTACACTTTTTAAGATTGACTCGAGTCATGTTTATATATTTTTAAATTAGGTCAGAAAATGGGTTTCCGATAGAGGTAATACTTTAATGTGATCGGACACCTGTTTTTCTGACTTAATTAAAAATATACATGCCTATAACTATGTGTGTTAATTTGATTTAGTATCCTATAGAGTGGAAAGAGTTAACAAACTCTTATAAAAAAACAACACTTTTATATATGTAATAATCAGCATATTTGAATTGATTAAAAGTTGATAATGAAAAATGGAAATACCTATCAATCACACATACTCAGGAAATCAGAATTGAAATATCAGTGTTAAAATAGCTATATCGTAATAAAATAAGATATGCTAATTTTAACATTTGCAAAAATAATTAATTATTTTAGTTCATTTTGAATTTATTCATATATTATATTAAAAAATCTCAATCTAGGGTCTTGATATATTCAATTGCAGCACAAAACTGAGTCCAACAGTATAATTCCTCCCCTTCGATGGACGAGCGAAAATTTGTTACAAACTGTACCGTAGATAATAAAGATGGAGGGTTCGCCTGTAAAGAAAAATATTTTATGTACATTTCAAAGTAAATTTAGCCTAATAATATAAAGTTATAAGTATTTAGATTCAAATCCAGACTTTGAAAAATGAACCCCCTATCAACAGTCCCCATAAACAATTGTCCAGCGGAAATTTAAAATTACTAATTGAGTATTTTTTAAATTCCTTTGTAAATAATTACAGTCGAACCTCCACTAACAAACACTTCAATACCGGCTTTTTCTCCATAGAAATCTCCGATTTTTTGCAGCGGTCACTCTATTCCCCTACAAAATAGTGTTGTCCGTTAATAGAGGGACCACCGAATGATATTGGAGATTTATATAGAGAAAAAGCCGGTATTGAAGTATTCATTAATGGAGGTTCGACTGTAATAGAAATTTAATATTTTCAGAGAATAAAGAAATAACTACAGACCTTTATGAGAACGTACACGAGGACCGGTGTCAAATCGTCTGCTCCCGGGACTCCGTTTGATAGTATAGTAAGAAGGGACATAATATTATTAACACATCGCACTATACAGAGCACCTAAAATAAAAATAAAAAGTATGATTTAGCAAAAGACAGAAAACAATTTTCTAATGTCAAGCTATATATTAAAAGAAGATTTTTATATATATATATATGTGCATTGTTTTCCATTTCTAATCCAATTTATTGAGAAAACAAGCATTTCCATTGTGATTGACTCGATATTATTAGCAAGTTTTGCATTCTATTACACAAAATAAGGCAAAATATTATAATATCTTAGCATATGACGTGAACATTCGGAATTCATAGGTGAGAATTAAAATACCAGAAATTTTACAAAACACAATAAATTCAATAAAAATAATTTCCATCTGTTTCAACAGTCTTTTGCCAACAACAAACTAAATTGCATATTCATTTTTTATAAAAGACCTCACTTTAAGACTCTTCGTGTGATATATTTAGCATAATAAACCCTCGCCAAATCAGTGCCTTTTAATATTTTTTTATTGCCTCAAATAAAAGTTTAGATTTTTAATAATACATTTTTTCAAGTCTAACGGTGAAATATATGGCCCTAAGATTAACATTTAGTTCATAAGGATGTGACTTGAAAATGTAAGATTATCATATGTCGATGAATAAGCTAGATATGCCTATTTGTAATCCAATTCTTGAAAGTGATTTTAAGGTCTAAAGTAGTGATAAAATAAGTTTTTAATTCTAATCACATTCAGTCAGTTAAAGCTCACCTTATCTCTGGGTGACTGATAGGCAAACAAATTAGAAAGTATGCGTTGTGCTGGAATCCATAAAAACTCTCTCATGTGTGGAATTGGCAATCTACTATTTGTGCCTAGTTTTTTCATGTGATCATGCAGCAATCTGTGTACAACATACTTTGATTAATTCACACATATACAAGTTTCATCTAATATATTTTAGATCTACAGATTAAACACTGTAAATAAGTATATTTTAGCATTTTTGTAAAATATATTAGACACCCATTAAAATCAGTATACCACGTTTTTATATATATTTGAACATTTATTTTGCTTTGACATATTTATGCACAAAACTATACAAAAATAGGCATTCTAATTTAAAATCAGTTTTATGTGGGAAAAAAAATATTTACATGTACCAATAGTTAATTTTTGAGTATCATCCCTTGAATTGGCGGTTCTTAAACTTATGTAGTCCGCGGACCCCCTCTTGAACAATTTCTTTTATGGCGGATCCCTTCCCAACATATTATGTTGTTTTTGAGACTCGATTTTTCAAACAAACAAACATTTCTTGGTCAAAATAGATCTTATAATGTTTTCTGTAAATAATCCCATGGAAATATTTTGTTCAGAGTATAGAAAATTTGTTCAAGAGGGGGTCCATAGACTACATAAGTTTACGAACCGCTGGTTTAGACAATAATGTGTTTCAATAACATGTTTTTATTTAAAAATTATATTTTATATTTATCAATTGTGCGGTATCTTTGAAAGCAGTCTTCAGTCCTGGTTTTTGACTACACTTCTTTCGGTAACTCTCTTTTTGCCATTTTGGAGTATTATTTTGTAATATCTTGACAAGAGAATGTCTAATTACAGTTGAACGTAATTTGTAAAGCTTTATTTGAAATTCTGCAAAGTATCTCCGAAGTTTGACGATTTCTTCACTCTCAAAAGGCGACTGACTTGCCAGTGTTTTGCATGGCGACTGTGGAATGATTGCATTTTTTTATATTGAGTTTCGTCATTTTTGATTTGTCAGAGCAATGTTTTGGTTCATGATAAGGTCACTCAGACACTTGAGAGCATTCAGAGAAGTTATTAACTGATACATTAATAAATAGAGTTAAGATTCGCATGGTTCCTCGTGCGGTGGCTGAGAGCAAACATACAACCGGAACGGTAAAAAAGCTTTGGTGACTGAGAATAGACAAACGACCCCAAAGAGTTAATATTCATTCAGAGTAAAGGGATATTTTTTAAATGGTGCAATAGGTTGTATATTCCAATTTGAAATATAATTTTTAATAACTTATGTAAATAGTAAATTTAAATTTAGCTTGTTAGCAATATTGATCTATATTTGACGTGTATATGTTTCATTTGATAGTACGGCCACTCAAAATAAGAAAAACGCTTTACATTATACAAATGAAAGTAATATATTTTAACTTCTATATGTATAAATGATTATTCATTTTTCCGACGCACCCTGCTTACTGAAATAAAATCAAATTGATAATGTAACGTGTATGAAACTCGACTAACAACCAACATCATCAGAGCTATCATGTACTGTGCAAGCTACATGATCCAATTTAGAAAAATTATTTTATGTACTTTCAAAATGTTTATTTTTGTCAAACTTACTGATCTCTCATGAAATCTCCCTCTCCGTTAGGAAACATAGTCTGCATATAAACTCGACTCATTACGACTCTTTCAATTGTCAAAGAAACTTGTTCTAGTTCCAAATCAGATGCATCTTAAAAAGAATTTAAAAAATTGACTTGATTTAGCTGATCAAATTTGGACATATGGTGAAAATAATATATTTCAAAAGTGTATTAAATGGTCACATTTTAATTTTGTGTTGTCATACACAAAAAAATAGAAAATATTTTAACTTTGTAGTAGTATATAAAAAAAATACAGCTCGTTCACTTAAAAGAAGTTCCAAAGATTACCTGCCCATGTATCTTCAGCTGTTATTTCTGAGGATAATGTATCTAATGAAGCAAATAAAGCATCTCGTCTTTCATCAATAAGTCCCGATCGTAATTTTTCTTGCAACTCTACTAACTTTGCTTCTCGGGCTGCCAAAGAATTTCGTGTTTTAGTAGCTGCAGCTAATGCTCTCTGCTGGCTTATTTCAGATTCTTGCCAGAGATGTTCACTAAAAAAAAAAATATATATGCTTGTAATTTAAATTTTACAAGCTATAAATTCTTATCACATCATATAACTTATAGTTTGCGGGTCATGAAAAGTATCTTTTTTGAAAAATATCACACTCTAAAAAAATATTACTGATAGCCTACGTGGGTTTATATATTGTAAATATGTATATAAAATACCATTCAATTTTGTTCATCATCAGTATAAAAAAATCTATAGTGCTAGTATTACCCGAGTCAATGAAAGACTTTCTTTGATAGATCTTCGAAATAAAATAACAGAACATACGGTGAGTTTGAAATCAAAATGTTATTAAATTATTTTATGTACTTTTGAAAATATCACGATTTCTTTAAACACATAGTTTTATTCACAAAATCCCGTTTTTTACCCGCGCCGGGTGCAAACAATGTGTTAACTTTGTATTTGTTTGGAGTTCAAAAATATTCAGAATGTCTATTCTATGGAAGGTTACAATAGCACATAATTGAAAGGGTGTATAGATAAATGTTAATAAAATAATAGATATAAATAATCATATCGATAAAATACCTCTCTAATGCTGATATAGCAGAGAGCAATGATTTACGACATTTGGTCAAATAAACCATATATGGTCGACGTACTGCTGAATCTCCACCTAATGCACTGAGAAGTAGGGGTCTACACGATTTATCCAACGTTAGAAGACCCTCTAAGGCACTAGCTGCTCCTGCTGCACCGCTCGCGCTTATCAAACGAAGTGTGCATTCCAAGCCTGTAGATCCAGTGCACTGGAAAAATAAATGCAATCAGTACCTGGAGGTAGTTCTGCAATTATCATCATGGTTCAAAAGATGTGACTGGCGACCGCATTTTGAAAACATACATATACTATAAAAAACCATGTTAAAATGTTTGCTAATGATTCCATAAAAAAGGAGCTGTACAAAGCCACTTTAAGAAATATTTATTTATGTGAAAATTAACAAGGATTAATATTTCAATGTACTTACCACAGGAGTTAATTCAACATTATGCACATCCGTATGTGAAAGCACAAGTCGCATTTCTCTCGTGAGTCTTTCTAATCCCAAGTCACTAAAAGATCAAAACAAAGTAAGAATGAATATTTTAAGACTTTTTTTCCAAAAATTAAATTTTAAAAGTAAACATATATACGTTATATCGAGAATTAAAAGATAAACTAAAATAGATACAAATTCAACTTCAGTAATTGGATTCGAGCTTAGTTTAATCTTTTGATAAGATTTTTTAAAATTCATAATAATTTGAATTTCTTAGAAGTCTAGCCTCGATAATTTAATAATCCTCTCGAATTATTGAATTATGGTAGTTAGCCTCGTACAATTTATACTTTTTTTTACCTATGTTTATCAGAAGAAATCAAAGAACTTTCAGAAGGTTCACATCTTCCAATTGAATTACGATTTCGAATTCGATTACTTCCCGAGGTATTTGAAGAATCTAGAGCAGGTATATCGCCACTAGAAGAAATTTTCCTTCGGTACTTGGCCAAAATGTCATCAGAAAGCTCTATAAGTTAAATTATAAAATGATCAGTGTACAAGCTAGTATAACAAATATCAATAATATCAAAAACAGAATTAAAATATTTAAATGATATATGAACCATTTGCTTTATTTGACATTTTTAATTTCAGTGAAGGTAAGGCTAAAAAATCAAGAAAATATATTTTTCTAATATCAACATGTTTAGCGACGTCATTATGTAGAAATGAGGAGCACTCTGAGAATAAATCTGTGACTAGTAAAAACATAGCTCAATTGGATCCTAAACTACATGCTTTTTTTTTTAAATCCTTCATCAGCGGGTAAGCACAAACAATTGTAAATATTCTTACTTCAAAATTAAATCCATTTGGATCATCCATCCTAGAGAAAACCCATTCAAATTTAAAAATCAAACATATTTAAAACGTATGGATAAGACACATCATCCAAAACCGATCAGTAAGAAAATTAAATTTTTGGAATGAAATTGAAGATTCTCATTATTATTTATCTATCGACATATTTCCATGTCATATTGGCTAATATTAGGTTTTACTGTTCTAATATCTTTCAACTGAATATATTAGGATCATTCAAATACCAATTAAGATTTATTTTGAAGTGAGACTTCTACAGTTGCGGTAGGTCAAATTGGCTCAAGCATTCAGAAAATCATAGCTCCAACCTGCAGTTGGTCGGAAAGAAAGAGAGAATCGTTTCTCCTCTCCGTCTCTATTGTACACACGCATACATAAACGCGCTACCTGCATGCGCCGTGCACTAGTAACTTAGCCATTTTATTATATATTACACAAATACAACGTAATCTTTTAGCTAACAATTTCTGTTGAAAAATGGAAAAAAGCAATGTATAATACCGACTTTTCCTAGGAACTATGAAGTTTCACTTGTAGCGCTTGCCTTATGCACTATTTTAAAATTTACATATGAAGGGTATTCATAATGCAAGTTCATTTCATGAAAGTATAACAAATGATAAGACAACCATACTATAACTAACCAGCTATCCTCCAATACAATATTTTTTGCTTTGATTTAAATTTGACCCCTTGAACATAAAATAAGATATTCTTTACATATATCGGTAATACAATTGCATTTGAAAATAAACAGATACAAAATATAATTTAATGTTAATTATTTAAGTTACAAAACAGCCAACAAGCAAAACTGAATATAAGCTTATAATAATTAATTTAATTTGTTTTGTCACATTATAGAAAGAAAAAAATATGTGATACGGCATAAAATGAGGGAAGCTAATCTGACGATTTATTGATTTACAAGTATTCTTTTAACAGATTTTACCAAAACTTATGTCCATTCAAAGAGTAAATTATTTTTTTAATCTGCATACATAAATATATGTTTATAAAAAATATTAACCATTAGAATATTTTGGTGATTTAACTGAATTGGGAAGTATTTTAATATTTTCTTCGTATTGATTTTTAAGTAAATCAGTATCACCTGTGATTTTTATGTCGTCAGAACAATCTTCTACATTTGAACGTTTACCTAAAACATAAAAAATTAATACATTTGCATGCAAAATATTAACTAAAACAAGATATTTTACTATTGTATTCTAAAAAATACAATACAATTATATCGAACTAAGCACATGCAATAATACTGAAATAAATATTTGGTCTGATGCTCATACACAATTCTTGAAGATTTATATTGACAATGCACACAATTAGAAATTATCATAAAATTGTGGATTTCAGTTAATTAGGAGCAATATGTTTTTTATACTATAATTTCCATAGTTAATTAACTAAAAAAATATTATAAAAATACATAGGAATAACAAATGTTCCTATAGTTAGGTTTGCTAAAGAAAAAATATAAGATTACCATCCCAGCTAAATGAAAAGTCAACAAGGAGCGAATTCACCTGACTAAATGAAGAAAAAAAAAATCAGATTCAACACTGGTTTTCATTTTTATTCTTCAATTTTTCTTTTCTAATAAATGAACACTAGTAATAGTAGTGCCTCCAATTAAACAGAATCCACCATGCTTAATCACGCCTACTTTAATAAATATTGCCAAATTGGGAAAAAACATTATACTGATTAAAAAGTTGTTGAGTCTTACAAAAAGAGAAATGAAAAAATTACAGAAATATATGACATTAAAAAAATAGTAAAGGAATAAAAAGGCTTCAAGCTGGAAATACTTAAATCCAAGATCTTATATAAATATTATTTTATATAAGCTTATTACCAGAATTCGATACAGAAGTTGCGAGTCCTTTACTTTTTCCCCGAAACATTTTTATTTTGTTTAAAAATATTCCACCAGAACGTTTCATATTATTTTTTAATTCAACAAAATTAAGACCGACAGCTTCGCTTGAATCATCTGTGGGCTTTCTTCCTGAATATCTGTAATATACGTATATTAATAAAACTATTAAAATTAGCTTATTAAAAATTATCTTTCAATTTCAACATTTCAAATAGATTCAACCTTTACTGCTCGAGTACAAACAATCAAATCTACTAACCTGTGACTTTTTTCTGCAGTCGCATCAAAACTTATACTTTTAGGAATGGCTCCAGTGGATGGACCCGGTTTCGATGCGTTAGAGCACGAGGTGGCATTAGGTCTAGATAAAATATTTGCTCCGTCATTTCCAGCAGAATTTTTCCATACCGAATTCTTTGTTTCGTTAACATTCGCTATGGAATTACTCAGAGGGGGTGTAACTTTGAGTTCTGTCATATTTTCAGAATTTATATCTTGGCTTGAACTTTTATCCGATATAGATGTATCACCGCTGTTGACTGACAATGTGCTCAAAGATATGGCACTTCCTGATGGAATAATGTTATTAAACGTTTCTCCTTTAATAATTGACTGGTTAAGAAGTGGCGTGTCTAAAGAATTATTTATCTGACTATTAGATGCACTATAAAATATTGAATTTATTTCAGTATTTGATTTAGAAGGAATGCATTCTATCGGAGTAACGGCATCAAAATGATTTTTTTTCGACAAGTTAATATCGTCTTGAATTGCTTTGGTAATGCAAAATTCAGGTTGCGACAGAAATATTACTTCCTCATAAGTACTATTTATGGATTTAGTCTGCAAATTGTTGCACAACTCCAATTCTTTCTTTGCATTTTCTAATGACGGTTTGGGTTCGTCAACTTTTTTTATAAAATTATCTGCTGTTAAAATATTATCTTCAGTTTTTATCGGTCTGAATTCACATTCACTGTGGAGCATACTTAGTTTTTCCATATTTTTACATAAGCTATTAAAAGATCCCTTTGACAAATTATTCGTTGAGCACGATGGTAAGCTAATCAAATCATAATCTATAGAGGAAAATTTATTTAATTGCTGCTTGCACTCCGGTCTAATGGGAAACTTTTGAGAAGGGTCATTTAACCAGAGGCTAGTCGCTTTATTCACAGTTTGTATTGAAGGAGTATTGTTGTCTGATATTATATCCATATTTGACGAAGATGCCTCAGAATCTACTATTTTGTTTGTATTATTCAAACTGAAATTATATGAAGAAAAATAAAAGAAATAATTATAAATACTCATTATGATTTCATATTCCAGATCCATTTTTGTAAAAACCACAAACGTGTGGCATAGTAAACATGCCAACGAACAAACAAATGAGACAATTTTTTCTCAAATATGACTTCTAAATTAATGTGTTGTTAGTTTGAAAACAAAACCTATTCAAATAGTTACAATTTCTGTTTGAAATTTTAATTTTCAATATGTACCTGTCTTGAAGCTCAATATTAAATTTATTGATTTCGGATACATAATAGCCGCTTCCATTATATGAAGAAAAATTTGAATCACCAGATGTATCTGATGCAGGTTGTTGATTACATAAAGTTTGAATAGCATGATCCAAGTTCAATTCCAAATTTAAATTTGTCGAGCCATTCTGAAGAATAAAAAAATTATGTATTTAAAAAGAAAATGGAATATTATTTATACAACACACATACTCAATAATTTCATAGGATGACTAAGAAAACAACAATTTTTTCAATAAACAACAAAATAAAATGACTTTTATTCATCAACATAGTCTCTTTCAAGGGTGATACATTCATTCCAATGCTTTTTTTTAACATTTTGATGCCTTTTTTGTAGAACAATTTATCTTTGGTCTCATATAAACTTTAGATTCGGTAATCACTTCTTCATTGGAGCTAAATCTCTTTCCCCAGATCATTATTTTTAGGTCTATAAACAGATAGTAGTCGCTGGGAGCCAGATCTGGAGAATACGGTGAAATGGGAAACAATTCAAAGTTGAATTCGCGCAATTTTGCCACATAATTGCTATTGATGATTCTTTCTTTCTCAAAGTAATCGATTAATAAAATACCAAAATATACGTAGGCCAAAACCTTACCAGCTGACATTTACATCTTTGGGTGCCTTTTGCTGGTTGCTGTCCACGCAAATGACTGCCAATTTGACTTGGGAGTATAGTGATGGATTCGTGTTTTCTTCCATTGTCATATACCGCATGATAAAATATTTTTTATTGCACTGAAACGGCTCCAAAAAGCGCAGTGAATTTTCAATGCGCTGTTATTTTTTATTGACTGTGGGCAAACGCAATACCCACATTGAGCAGAGTTTTCTCATAAACAAATGTTGATGCAAAATGGTAAATACACTGTCTTCTGATATCTTGTAGGTGTCAAGGTACAATCGAAAATTGACCAAAACAATTTTGTGGATTTAACAAGCAACACTTCACTTCTCTACCGCTTGTCTCAATGGAGCAGGATCCGAAATAGCCCTTGTCAAGCTGTTGCTTTGCTTGAACAGTATTTTTTCCCATTAAAAAGAAAAAACCAACCCAAAATTCAGATTTATCCATTGTTTTGAAAACTACAAAAGTAGCGTCACAAAAACCACTGTAACTTGTGAACTAAACGTCACATTGTTATGAATTTTGACACATATTATTTGAAGGTACTTCCTAAAAATCATATAGATTTTTCAATTGTGGTGCCAACTATACGTCATCCTATGAACTTATTGAGTGATATGGTAGAACATAAAAAAATACACATACAGTATACCCATTTTTGCTTTTGTACCTAGGTTTATCTTGAATTGATAAGTTAGATTTTTCAATTTCGGCATGTCCAGAAATTTGCCCATTTTTATTCATCATTTGTGCATTATCTTTTGTATCAGAAGTTTTATTATGACAAGAGTTCGTAGATGTCGTTGATATTCTAAAAAAAGTAAATAGAATCACTTTAACCACAATAAAACATTTATACTAATGTAACAAAGAGATTAACACATTGCGTACGGGAATCATACTAATATGTTCTATGTCGGCTAAAATGGAATGTATTTTTAAGTTTTAAGAACTTTTAAAACTTACCATTATCTATATTTGTAACTGAATACTTGGTGACAACTGTCTTGAAAACGCATTTTAAAACATTGGAGTAATGGCATTTTATATAAATATACATTTTTTTAAGCACAATATTGAATGATTGCTCACGTCAGGACGCAAACGTGTAGGAAGTTCACTTGTACGTAATGTGTTAATCAAAAGAGTGTTCAACAAAATTGTTATAAAAATAATATATAAAAAGTTTCATACTCACTTTGAATCCTTGGTGACGCTAGCTGATTTATTTAAACAGATGTTCGATAAATTGTTATTTTTTTCATCTTCATGAGTGGAGGTATTTTCCAATTTATTTAATAATACAGTGCCTCCTATAGAAGCTAAAGGACTCGCTGACGTCAAATTAGAACGTGATATACGCATTGTTGAAATGTGTCTATTATTAGGAGAGTCTAAATTCTAAAAATATGAAATCATCATTTAATAAAATATTAGGCAAAATAAATAAAGTAAAATACATTAAAATTAAAATATACTTCTATTGGCATTTAATGCGTTGGCAGACACGTCTGCATTATGCATCATATTTTCATACCAAAAATGATATATAATGCAAACATAACCATCAAAGCGTTAAAATAAACAAGAGGATGTGCTCAGATAAGTGTGTATGAATTGGTTGCACCAATATATCTAAAGATTTTTGAATGCCTATATTACAATTGACTTGTTTGTTTATAATTCAGTTTGCAAGAGGATTTGCTTGCGGGCTATACATTACTATATACTATATCATTCATCTGATTGCGATGAAATTTTGGTGGGCGGAAGGTTTTTAAATCAGTAAAAACTATTGTTTGCGTGCGGAATTTGTTTTGTGAGACCATTTAACGGATGCGCTATGTTGCCGCATATTGGTCTGGTGTAGTGAAGCGAAGCGGGGAGAGGAAGAACGCGCGCGCAATACTCAGTCAGTCTTCGAGGCGAGAGAGAGCGCGCGCATGCTTTTGGATCCTAACCCTTCAGCCTGCTCTACACGTGGTCTACAACAGCGCTTCTTAAGCTAATGTAGTCCGCGGACCCCCTCTTGAGCAAAATTTCTTTTGCGGACCCCCTATTGAGTCAATTTTTTCTCACGGACCCTCTCTTGAACAAGTTTTTTTTGTGGACCTCATTCCAACCCTTGAGACTTAATTTTTCAAACAAATAAATATTTCTTGGTCAAAATATGTCTTCTTATAATGTTTTCTGTAAAAAAATATCCCGAAAATATCTTGTTGAACTACAGATAAATGTTTTTATATCTCTCCTGTTCAAGAGCCGCTCGGCTACAGCAATACACCAACAATTACTAAGCGTGTGTGGCATTGCAACACACGCTGGGTAGTCACTAGTATGTATATAAATTAAAGTACACAAGCTGAAGAAAAAATATTTGTTCATTTCCTATTTTTATACAACAGTAAAAAAATTAATTAGTTTTCTCACATCTATTGGACTAAGTTGTTGAAGAGCAGCAATTGTATTTGATGAAGTCCCTTCTTCATATTGTGATGTATCAATTTCAGAGCGAGTTACACTATTGCAATCGTCCATATCGACCTGAATTATATTAGATCTTTATAATCAACGGTTGACATTGTAGCAGAAGTGGTTAAAATTATTATGATTAAATCTACTTCATTGTAAAATTTCTCAGAGAAAAATATGAAAATCAAACTGTATATTGTCACAACTGAAACTTAAGAAAACTTTCGCGTTATTTACCTCCGTCATTCTATCGCTTTCTGAAACCAAAGCATCAGTACTCCAAGCAGATTCACTCGCCGTTTCTGATGCATCAGGCTGAGATGGCGGAGCAAGAGGTACAACGGCTTGACTCACTGCGCCTTTTTGAAAATACAACAAAATTTTCATAATGATTTTTCTGAATTACATAGCTATTGCTTAAAGGGCAAAAAAAGCGAAAATACCAATGCAATATGTGAGTAGGTCACGAGAAATATAATCAGATGATATTAAGAATCCATTATAAAATTTATGAAAATCTTTAAGACTAGATAGTTTGGAGAAAATTAAGACAATAGTTAAATATAAGGCTTCAAAAAATCAGAAAGTAAATTTAATATAATCTCTAATTAAATTTTAAGCTCTGAACAATAATACATTTTATCATAAAATGGTCATAATAGAAATTAACGCTACATAGATTTTTTAACAGGTAAATATTCTTTTGGTAAATAATTATCTTCACTGAATTTATTTTTAATTCTCCAGACATATCAGCGAGACAAACTCTGAATAATTAAAGAACAGGAATGATACAATTTTTTTTAAATAAGCAAACCAATGTAAACTGAATTGCCACTACAAATGTAGATATGGTTGTACTCTATTTTACTCACCAGGTATTATACTTTGTTGACTTAAAGCAGATGCAATGAAATTTCTTTCGTATATTGATTCCCCAATAGTTTCCGAGTCAGATGCTAAAACATCTGTGCTCCACGTGTCAGATATGATGCTTATAGTCTCATCACCTTCGAGAAGTTTCTGTATCAAATAAAAGCTAGATTTTAGAAGTACAGTGGAAACCTCCCTCAAAGAGGACCACACATAATAAGTTGCAAAAAAAAGTTACTAGCTTAATGAACGTCGTTTCATATAACAAATGACAAGAATATCGGGAAATCCAAAGCGCAGCCACTTGCGCATAATCAGCTAATCATACTGAGATACCAATACGCAGAACACCCTTATGGAGTACTTAGAAAAAGCCTATTAAAAAACTATTTGTGTTTTAAACTGGTCATAACGAGAACTATTTTTCATATTATGCAAAATACATATTTAACCCTATAAGTATGCATATTTTAAATAGCTGACAGGTTAAATGTTCCATTCGTTTTATTCTTAGAATTTACATTTCTTTTACATTTACTTTCATCATTATGAATTAAGCTCTCCCATATAACAAATCTTGGAAAAACTTAATAAAAATCAAATACAACCCAAAAAAGTCTTCAGGTGGCATTAGAATAAATGCCAATTCATTATTATGAACACAGAAAGAATCAGTAACAAATATGTCTATTTAAATGTCACTCCTAAAAGTTTAAAAGAAAATAATTGACTCACTTTAATTTCAAATTTACAAAATTTGTCTTCGATATCATGTCTCGTTCTTTTTAATAATTTTGCTTGTTTGCTAGCTGATGTTGAATTAGTAATCACAGATGGTTGCCTGTAAATTAATTAATTAACTCTTTAGAACAACATGTTTAATTTTCTGCTCCATAAATAAATAATTTATACAATGACTATTAGCTTAAATGAAAGTAGAGACAAATTATATGTGTGCATTGTACATCCTCTAGTTTTAAAATATATAAGTTATATAGAGAATCAATTTTATCTCAATACTCAGTTACCCGACTCATTTTCCAGTCACGGTACTATGGAAATTTTCATAAGCAGTTCACACATTGCATAATATCACTCCCATCTGTTTTTCAAACAATTTCAAGCAACAAGAGATGCTCACAAAAGTGTGTGAACAGTGAACTATTGTTAATTACCTTATTGGTTGAGAATTAGCTACACCTGCATCACCTTCTGTAACTTGAGATGACGGGGTGTCTCTCCCGGATATATTTGGAGATCCACGACCACTTACATTTGCAGAAACCTATTTAAAAAAAATACATGATTTGTTTTGTACTAAAGCATTTAATTTTATCATATAGTATAAAGGTAACCCAAAATTATTGCGACTCCGGCCAGTACGGATTCGTTACAGAACGATCTTATTTTAATTACTATTTTTTTTTTTTTGGCATTTTGTTGCATTTTAAAAAAAGTTATTCGAAGAAATGTTTGACAATCACGAAAATGATATTTAATCATAGAAAAGATTAATATTAATACGCTGTGATTCAACCAGTTCAAACATTGGACGAAAGCTGAGTTTTGTCGGTCTGGGTACAGAATGTTCTCAAGTGTCAAATCTTTCTCGGCGGTACTTCAATGGACCTAGAAGAATCACCTGAGACAATGGTAAATGATTTTGAAACTATTCCTCCAAATTTTGATTTTGAAACCTACTTCCGTGATCTCCGGGAAGGAAAGGCCGCGGGGGATGGACAGTATCCTGGTGGAATTTTTGAATTGGGGAGAACGCCCTCTTCTTATGAGGTTATTTGGGCTCGTTCTGTCAATATGACAGAGCAAGATCATGCCTTCTGGATGAAAGACAGCGGTATTATGCTACAGTGCTCCGCCTACAGAGGCATATCTCTTCAAGTATTGCATATAAATGATTTACAAGAACTATGATGGGACGACTGTCTCCCATCGTGGAGCAACTTCTCGGAAAGCACTGATGCGGTTTCAGACTGAGCAGGTCCACTGTGAAACAACTTTTTAGCGTAAGATTATTCTCACAAAAAATATGGGAGTACAGTGTAGATTTCCACCATATATTTATAGATCTCTGCAAGGTTTACGCCCTGTGAAATGCCTCGTCGGTGGCCAAAGCTCTCTTATAGGGCTATAGGACCCACATAAAATAAGTAAAAGCAAACTTATTTACCATATCACTTAGGTTATCATTTTGATCTTCAGTTTCCATTTCTAAACTAGATGTCACTGAATGATTACTAGCTGCTTCAGATACGGCTTCTAAATTGTCTGAAGTATTTCCAATAGAACCTTCATCATGCGAAAGAGAAAATCTGCAAGCAATAAATAAAAAATATCATTAACACTATTAAAATAAGGACTATCATTTTGAGTAGTCATTCTTTTCTACTAGGGACTGGCAATATTATGTGATAATATCTCGCTATCTTTCACATTTTTTTTTATTTCTCTTTTGCAGCAATGCATTGCAACTTATATAAAAATGGTAAAGAAAAATGTAAAAGAGAGATTCATTTTTATCAATAGAATTTTTTTCAAATACAATTTTGAAAATTTTACTGAACAAACCTTGTTCTTTTCTCTTGGCCAGTATTAGATCCGACTACTTCATTTGACGTCGGATCATTGAGAATATTTTCCGTAGTATCATTTTTCTCTTGCAATGGTAGATCAACTAATTCCATGGATCTATCGTTTGATATTTCTGGATCATTTTGTAATATTCCTTCAGTCAAAATATGGTCCGTAGCCAAGGTAGAATAATGATATTCTAATACTTTATGCTCAGGTAATAAACCTACATTTAAATATATTTTTTAAAAATTATAGTACAACAGAAACTCTTATCTATAAAATATTGTATATTGATAAATCAAAAGTTCTCTAGTGTCAGTATAGTTCTCTGTGTTAAATGGGTAAACTTTGAAAGATGTGTTAATATACAGGTATAATAATTTGAACTAGAAGCATATATATGTAATATAACTTATTAAACAAATAATTTGTTTAATATTTTTACACTTGAAGTATACAAAATTTTTGGCTATATTTATTTATAAAGAAAGAAATCATCATAATGTATTTTCATTTAAACTATTTCTATTTTTTCATAGAACCAGAGGTCGTAACTTATGTTGCTGAAGGGCTCGACACAAAACCAAACCAAATTGTGTCGCATATGACGTGTACCGAACTAACAATATTTTCGAATTGATTCAGTTATGGTTTTTGTTTCACCAAAAATAACAGTTTTCAGTTCGGTTCCGGTTCTTTACAAGAACAGCCTAATAAAAAAATCAATTCGATTTTTAAAATTATGATTAAATTCAACAAGTTAAATCTTACCTATGTTTTCATATGCGTTATCATTAGGAAATTTAATAATCAAAACTTCATTTGACTGATTAGTAACAATATTTTTGTTTTTTGGTCCATTTTTTACGGGAGAATTTCCACCGATGTGACTTTTTCCTTTCACTGATGCTGTTGTATTTTGATTTGAATTATTTTCTCTGCAAAAGAAAAAAAACCTCTAAAGATTACAATTATTAAACAAGAAATGCTAGATCATAAATATCCTATAAAGGATGCCATTTAACAACAAAAAATTTCAAATGTTACTAAAAATTTTTGTAATACTATTTACCTATTAAACTTTGAGTCGGGCAATCTTTTCAACAGTTTCTGAAGTTTTGTAATTTGTTCAGGATTAATACTTTGTAATAAATGGTATAATCCTTCATTCTGTGACGGATCAACAAGAATGGTATCATTTTTTATTGCATCATTTGAAAAATTAGATATGCCACAGGCAAGTTCATTCTCAACACTATTAGTTGAACTGTTATTATCTTCATTTAATTTTTCTTGGGAAACATTCTCAGCAACATTTTGCTCAGGCTTTTGTTGCTTTTTTTTTTCTGCTAATGATTCATTATTACCTTCCAAAATAAAATTGTTTAATTTACCATTGTTTATATGTTCATTCTGAAGATCAAAATTGCTTATAGTTGCAATTGGAATATTTTTCAATAGAGATACCTGAAGAGAAATAAATAACAAGCTTGTCATTTTTTTATTTAAAAAATTAGAATAAAATAAGTTTTTTCTCTCAAAATTTTGATTTAACACATAGGAACATATGACAAATGCACTCTTAAGAAATCTGATCAAACTGATATCCAATTGAGTTATTTTTTTAGAATTTGCCCCTTTCTAATATTTCATTTCATTCATATATATGCCAAAATTATAAAATAGCTTAATAAAGTTCTCCATGTTACGTGGGTAAACTTTGAAAGATGTATTAATATACAGGTATAATAATTTGAACTAGAAGCAAATATGCACATGTGACAAGAATAACAAATGCCAAAATTATAAAAATGCTTAGATAAATATTTAAACTGCTGTGTCTATTTAAAAATATACCACCCCTCTTAGGGTTAGGTGAAAAGATTTTGACCAGTGCATGTTCTACATTAAAAAAAGAAAAATACTCTTTTTTGACATTTTGAGTTTACTTTGACACTTGTGCGATAATGGGTTCTTAAACTGGAGTCTGCAAAATTATAAAAGTTGCTTGTGAAGCATAGGAATGTTGAAATCGTGGTTGAAATACCAACCTTCAATTGAAAAACTTGGACATTCTCAGCCTACATGCTTTTAACACATTGACGCCGGGGGACGCGGAATCCGCGTGATCGATAATCTTTGTATTGGAGCGGGGGACGCGTAATCCGTGTGATCAATAAACTTTGTATTGGAGCGGGGGACGCGGAATCCTTTAGTTTCTTTAATTATCAATATACTATAATATTCTAAATATTATTATGATTCTATTAATGTAAATTTTATCAAAATCGGTTCATTTGTTTCAAAGTTATGTTAAATTTACCAAATCTATTGTTTTTTCCTACTGTTGACCCCATTTTTTTGGCGTTTTTTGCGATGATTTGACCCCGGCGGCAATGTGTTAATAGAGAAATCATTGTAAAATGCCTAGACTAGGGATGAGATCCACAAAAAAAATGGCTTCAGAGGGGGGTTCGCGGACTACATAAGTTTAAGAGCCCCCGGCATAGACAGATAATTAAAATGCTATATGTATATAAAGTATCAATATTCTTACCAATAACTGTAAATCTTGCCTCGTAAATAAAGCTATATTAGGATGCACCACCGGTACTGTTTTAAGAGATTCCTTTTCATCAGTTTCAGCCATATCTTCTGATATAGCATCATCCAAGTCATAATTTTCAGATTCGTTGGAACTCAAACCGTCATTGGGAATAGTAGAATAATTTACATTTTCTAACAGCATATCGAGCAAAGTAAAAATAGAATCTTTTTCAAATCTCGAATATAAATCTCTAAGTTTACCGTTGACTTCTTGATATTTCATTGAGCAAAGTTTTTCAAGAATAATGGCTATTTGCACTAGATTGAGTCGACAAATATTATTAATAGGTATATCGATGATTCCATAAGCTTCTGGATTTATGATGGCCCGGCAAATAAAATTTTTAAAAACTAAATGAATACTTATAGAATAAATATCAGCTTCTGACATTTTTTGATTACTCTGAAGTGCCAATGCAGTCTGACGGACAACCCACGCAATCGTGGGAGGGAAACATACCCATGTGTCTCGTAAAGATCTTATAAAATTTTCAGCTGCAAGAATAAGATCTGATAAAACCCGGTTACGGTATTTGTATAATTGTTCGTGCAAATTGTTATTGGTGTTAGAATTATTTGGTTTCTTCATCCTGAAAAAAAAAAACACATCTATATGTAACAGGAATTAATATCGATAATGTATAAAAATTAAAACTCATCACTTTGTAAAAATTTGCGATATAAACTATAGGAAATTTCTATTATTTATACTTTAATTAAACTTCATAATACATTACTATTTTATAGCTAACGATTCGTAAGTTTAAAGCTGTAAGGTAATATTGTAATGCATTATTTAACCGTTATTGACAAAATTTAAATAATAAGCGAAAGCTAGGATAGACTAGATTTTTTTGTGAAAATTTAAAACTTTTAAATATTGTATTATACGTTGTAATTTCTACTAGTTACAAATAGTAACAATTTCGAAAATGTAAGCCTCTCAACCTGTATAAACATTTCAAATCATGTTCATTCATCTCTTTTAACCTTTTGCAGTCCTAAAAAATAAAGTTCCAGTAGAACTAAATTTTTAAGACATTTTTAAGAAAAAAATAATTTTGTATATCCGTTAGTTTCGCACAAAAATATTAAATGATTACAAAATAAATATCATAAGTATAATTGGAGAAAAAATAAAAACCTAGTAATATAGCATTAAATATAGTGCTTTACCTCTCCATTAAGATTTCAGGATCTACAATCAGACAATGATCGATCTGCAGCAACGTCAAAATTGGCATTTGTAAAGCTGCAGCCAAAAATAATCTAGCAGGTCTAAAGCCGTCTACTAGCTCGCAATACAGACGCATAAAACTCGAAGATGCATCATTCAGCTTTCTGAAATATAACACCAGTAATATATTTTTAATTGAAAACATACAAACAAATCTGATTGCGTTCAGTTCCAGTGAATTCAAATTATACCACTACTTGTCGAGCTTGCTCGTAGTTTGTAATATCGAAAAGTACGAAAATATGGGAAAGAGATATACTTTGAATTTTTAAATTACCTCTCAAAATATTACTAAACATAATTGGATACTCGTTTTCTAATGTAAACATATAAATATGACTGGCATCAATCTTAAAAAACTCCATTGACATCAGTGAATATATATTACAGTATAACGTCAACGGTATGAAAATACATGACTTAAAAAAAAAAATTACAAAGTCAATTGATTAATTTTTACCCCAAAAATATGAGCAAAATGGGTTCGAATCTTAGATCTTTCTGCAAGATAATCCCTGACCATTTTGACATGGTTTCATAGTAACGTACATCCATCCCTCGCTTAACACAGTTTCGCTTTAACAGATTTTTTAAAATTAACCTTGCATTGTAGCTGTACACCATAACTGTGTGTATTTCTATGCATTTAATAACAGTTAAATGCGAAACTATTAATGAAATTGACGATTGTTAGAAGAACACGAATCGGTTGATTATGGCAAAAACAGTTCCTCCTGAGATCAATAGCGATACCGAAAGTTCTGGTTCAATTTCAACGATTACTGCAAAAACAATAAAAGATGGATTGCAAATGGCAAGAAATATAAAAATGCATTTCGTAAATAATGAATAATGCGAAATTAAACAATGCATTTCTAGGTATGAAGAGATTTAAAAATAATTTCAAAAAACTAGATAAACCTGGATTACTGATTTCTGGATACGGCTGACGAAAATGTAATTGAAAACTTTAGTAATGACATTTAGCCAAAAAAAAAGAAAGATAAGCCCCCGTGCTAATATTTTCTAGTGAAAGTGACATTTAATAAAGTTTATTATCTATGTTTTAATAAATTTCCAGTAATTATATATATTACTTTCATTAGTATTTCTAAAAAAAAAACCTATTCCGTCTTTTTCATACATTTGTTGAGACTCGTTTAACATGGTGATCTAGGAGAACGCATCTTCCGTGTCGAGCGAAGGATGGGCGTATGTATACGTTTTTAAAAACATAAACGCTAATCACGTCTCCCGTTCGTCTGGGGACAAACGATCGGGTCGCGAGTCAGACTCGCAAAAATTACTGAACTGATCCGTATCGAACGAGAGCGCCGCAGACCGTACCGCAGGGGATCTTCGAGGCGCGCCAGATGATGTCGAGCGAGGTAGCGCAGCACTCTGCGCAGGGACGAGACGTCGCCGACGTAGAGACCGCTGCAGAGGACCCTCGCGACCGCCGCAGACGCGGCCGGACGGCTCGTCTCCGCCGACGCCAGCCACAGGGACGCCACGGCGGGGGAGACTCTGACTCGCCGGATCACGGCCGACAGGACTAGGGCATCCTGAGGGAGAGATCGATTCGAGTCATTCGGAGATTTGAGCCTTTTCGCACGCCGTCAGCGTGAAAATCGGAAACGAAGCGGAAAGTCTCCGCAGTCCGATCCGCGAGAGACCTCGGAAGCGCGGGCGCGGGCCGCCCGAGGGGGCTCACCTGATATCGGAGCACCTCGTGAGCGTCCACGAAGACCGGAGTCGGAACGCTCTCGACCTTCCGGCAGCAGGTCGGAGAAGTCGAGTCGGCCTGAGCGACGAGCTGCTTGGCGGCGAACCTCTGCTGGGCGCTCCTCCACGTCGCCTGCGCCAGATCGGACAGCGTCTGCTCGAGCTTGCGATTCAGCGATCGGAGGCTCTCTATTTCCGACTGGACGAACAGTCTCTCGCTGCGCAGCTCCTTCGCCAGCTCGACGACGTCCGAGGAGGCCATCGCGAGCCCGAGGGGAGAGAGCCGTCAGTCGCGCGGGGGCCGATCCCTCGACGCGCCGTCGCTCCGGCGGGCTTCCGTCGTCCGCGACACCCGTCCGGGGGCGTTCGCGATCTCCGCACCGCGAGTGGGAGACGTCTCAGAGGAGTCGGACATCCTCGGCGCTCATCCCGGAGAGACGTCGCGACTCTTTGGCCCGAACGCCGCTCGCGGACGACCCGGTCCGCCCGATCCGTTTCTTTCCTTATCTTTTTAAATCCACTTCAATTTATTGTTCGTCGGTAGCTCACTTCAATTTTTTATCTTTTGACTGCATATCGAATGAAAAATATTAGACTAGTTTTATATTTAGGTATGAATTATTTTACTTTGACGATTTTGAACGAAGATGACACGAACGGCATGAACATGAACCGAAGGTGGCACGAACGATGACATAAAAAAGCAATTTCAAATAAACGAATGCCAATACATTTCAAAAAGAAAGTCGCCCAGATTGACATCAATCGAGAGAAAAAGCTACAAGTCGCTCTGGTGCGGCCGAATGTCGTCACCGTAACGCGACACTGGCGTTTCGAATTACTCGTAGATTCGTAATGTGAAAACATTGAAAGGTTTGAAATGGAATGCGGTGTGCGCGTTTGCGACATCTGGATCGGCGCGGAGTGGGGATTGACCACACCTCGCCTTCGCGCTTGCGTCACTCGGGAAGTGACCACTTAGCGGTTGACTGTCGAGCGTCACCGATAAATTTAGCAGCTACCGACGCCCATAGCCAACGCCGCTCTCTCTGCTCGCTTCGGAGTCGCCGGGACCTCGTCCGAGTCGCCGACGCCCGCGACAGCAGAGCGCCGACGCCGTCGCCCCTTCGCACCGTCGCCACGCCCCGAGGTTTGACGTTTTGCTACTTGCGATCGATGATATCTCATACGATACTCGCAAGATAAGGATATTCGCATTCCATGTCTTATTAGGAGACATCGGCATCGATAGCAACTATTTTAATACGATTCCTCGTTTCGATCGACCGAACCTCGTCTTTAAAACGCGCCACCCGGCAATCTTCGCTGATCAATATTCGGACTAAAATTAATATTTATTTTAATCGAAATCATCTTTAGCAAACCCGAGCGATCGAACTACGAAGACGCGCCATCCGAACGCACCATCATCATGGAGCAGATCCCTCCGCCTAAGGAGGTGAAGATTTTGGAGACAGCGGAAGACATCCAAGAGAGACGCGAAGCGGTGCGTTTCGTCACATTTATTTTTATACTATATTTTAAACAGAATATCTGTCAAATTTATTTTTTATGAGCGATTACACCACAGATCGAATCGTTTTAATTGGATCACCGTCCTTCTCTTGCAGGTTCTCTCTCGCTACGATGACTTCAAACAGGAAGCTCGCGCTAAACGCGATAAATTGGAAGATTCTCGTCGGTTCCAATATTTCAAACGAGATGCCGACGAACTCGAATCATGGATTCATGAAAAATTGCAAGCCGCTTCAGACGAAAGCTACAAAGATCCGACCAATCTTCAGGTGGGTTTTCTCGTTTGTCAGTATTGCGAGTCCGTCATCATATTTTCTCCGTTTGATCTGTCTGAACGCTCTTTATTGCAGGCAAAGATTCAAAAACATCAAGCCTTCGAAGCCGAAGTCGCCGCCCACAGCAATGCCATAGTTGTCCTGGGGAATACTGGAGTCGAGATGATCGATCGGAAGCATTTTGCATCGGAAAAGATTAAAAAGCGTCTCGGTGAATATCTAAATTCTCAAATTTAATTTCTCTGCGAAATTGTTTCAGATTAAAGAAGCACACTTTTAAATATACTGAAACAGCATGAATATTTGAATACTGAATGAATGACTGATTTGAATTAGTTGTGTTTGATAGTATTTCTTGTACAGTAAAACCTCGATATAATGGACTAATTGGGGGGGAGGGAGTGTCTGTTAAAAGTGCCGAAAGTCCAGTATATAAAAATAGGTTTAAAATAAACCAAAAAACCTTTTTTTGAAAATACAATATACTTCGAGTAAACAAGTTAAAATTTTGTAGAGTTGTGTGAATGTAGGGCTAGCAAACCCCAGTGTGCTGCGTCGAAACCTACGCATTATTATATCAGGGAATCCCCTACTATACTATAACTCAGCTAAGTGCAGTCTACGAGCAGGACGGCATTATGTCTCAAATTCTAGTGCTAGACGTATGATGTGATTATGTCCGCTAAAAATTGTTTACATGCAGCGACACTTGATTTAAGCATGTTTAATATTAACAGAACATTTTTAATTTTTTTGCATTTGACCGAAATTTTTGTCTATCAAATAGAGGTCGGTTATAACGAGGTTTTACTGTATATAGATTTAATTCAAATTCTGAGGGTATGTCATACTGGTCATTACCGTTGACAAATTATTATTATTTTTTTTCTTTCCATAATTCATTATTTTGACTACAGTTTCAACTCTTTTCGTTGTCAAAAATTACTATTTTATAAAAAGCATAATATGAAATTTTACAAAAGGTTGAAGATCGGTTGGATCTTGCAACATTGCATGAATCTATGATTCGAGTTCATTGGCATTTCTCTTGAAATATAAGAACCAGTGGGTCTAAGCAACGTAATTTTATATCATTCAAACCAGATATCGCCATAAGAAACTTACGTACCCGCAATTATATTTTATAACAGTTTTAAGATTGATATGTCTTGTTTTTTTCCAATCTAATCCAATTCCAATTGTTTGAGAGACAAAATTAAAATTTTACTTCTATTTGATATTTCAAATCTCTCATCGGATTCACGGTTGTAGATTGACTGACTACATTAAAAAATACAAAATAAATACTGATTATAAAAAGGAAAACTAAAATAATACACATACAAATGTAAGAAAGAATAAACAGAAGAGAGTTTCTGAGGTATCTCTCTCGCATACGCTCTCTCTTGATTCCGCATCTTTCCTACATGAATGAACATTTTACATCGAAGGAACATTGTTTTAACAATCCTCATTCATTCTGTATGTGCTTCCTCTCTGGTTGGACAGTGAATGTTATTCTAAAAAGTTTTGTTCAATAAAACAATAAACTTGAAAGTTCGAAAAAAAAAACCATCATCAGAGTCGATCGCGCAGTTCCAGAGGCCGATTGGGTCATATAAATTTAACCAAATTTTAATTTTGTATATCTCACTGAAAATATTGAGATGATTGATTATTACTTGGCTACTCTTGTGATTTTTTATATTGGCGACTTTTATGGATTGAAGAGTTCGTGAATATTTTGACATGTCAAATCGTATCTATTTGTATCAAATTTTATATAATATTTCATAAAAAGGCAAAATTTTGAGATATGTCTCACAAAGAAATTTAGATGATTTTTGGTGCATCGCTTATTTTGTATTTTGAAACCAGTTTGGAAATATGTATTTTAAATTAATAAATTCTCTAAATATTCATATCAAATTCAAAAATGCTTAAATTTTTGATAATCCTCAGACTTACAGATATTTATACAATTTCATAAAATGCCGTTATTAATTTGGATAATGAGATTAATAGAAACTGTTGTCAACATATCCTGACAAAATCAAAATACTCAGAAATCTGTAAATAATTTGACAAATATAAGGATGAGTGACTATATTATGTTTTAGTATTATTCTGGTTTAAATTGGATCTACATAAAAGATATATTTTTTAAACACTTTTACTTAAACGGGACTAATTATTTATTATTTTTATAAATTATATTTAGTATTATTCCTTATGAAATTTGAATCTTTGTTATGAGATTCCATAAACTTACCGATACTGAAAATAAAAGTTTATTAGTTTAAAAAGCATTTGATATCAATAACAAACATCAATTCATCAAATTGCAGATATGTGCAGATTTTTCTAACGTTTATTATTTTTTTTCAGAGGAACTTCATCGTTTATGGGAACTTCTACTTTCCAAACTGGCTGAGAAAGGTATGAAATTACAACAAGCCCTCGTGTTGGTTCAATTTTTGAGGCACTGTGATGAAGTCATGTTTTGGATTCATGATAAGGTAAATTAATTTAATTAGCTGATAAAGTAATGCAATATGATGTTAACTGAATTCTTGCTGATATCAGATGTTTTATAATCTCTTATCAGCGAGCATATTTATTTTTATGTAATATGATCTGTTCTGGATAATTATTTGCTCTTAAAAAATGTATGCTCCAAAGTGTTTATTTTTAGTGATCAAAATAATCATTCCTTTGTTTCTTTTAGGAGACATTTGTTTCCGTCGATGAGTTTGCTCAGGATTTAGAGCATGTAGAAGTATTACAACGTAAATTTGACGAATTTCAAAAGGATATGGCTGCTCAAGAATACCGTGTTACTGAAGTCAATGAATTGGCTGAAACTCTGATTTTGGAAGGGCATCCAGAACGTGAGACCATCGTTAAACGTAAAGATGTTAGTGTAAAATTTAAATCTATTTATATTCTGAGTTGTCGAGAGAAAAATGTATTAATCTTGTAGCAAAATAGCTATTAATGAACTCCTCAGTTTTCAATTTAAACAAATTTCTATAGGTGGTGTATGGTAAATTGGCCCAAACATCACGAAAAGTGAAACTCCAACTGAGAGTTGATCAAAAGAGAGGACAAAACGTTTCTATGTTATCAGAAGACATATTTTCCATGAATACCTTCATGCGTAGTACTTCTTGATGCATTAATACAATGTGTATGATGAATGTTGGATCTGTCATAAATTTTGCTTTATTTTTTGTAGTAGTACTTTCCGTTTATTGTTTTTCCTTTTTAAAGATAACCAAAGAAAATTGACCCATGTACATGCCAAAAAAACTGACGCTATGACCTTGCCTACAGTTGGAAATATATTCACCTTCTTTGGAGTCGATTCTCCCCTTTTAGTGCATTGTTTTGACTGTTCCTTTGTCGCAGGTGTGAAGTAATGAACCCATGTTTCATCCATGATTATGAATCGACATTGCCAAACACTCAATTGAAAAATCCACACAACGGTTTTTTGTTCTATTGTGAGCAAACGCAGCACCCATTTTGCAGCTTTCTCATGTCCAAATTTTCAGTGAGAACTTTCTGAAATGCCTCTGATTGATTGGACTGAGACTTCAAATTAAAGTATTGTATCACATAATAATGACCATATTTTTCTAAATTTACAAATTCACCGAGAACGTTCACTATTGATGGCTGTTAAACAAATACTAAATACCCTCGTACTTTGGTATTATTAAATAGTAGGTCTTTCGGTAGATTGAATTACCAATGTTATATGTATGGTTTCAATTGTAAGATTATTTTCACAGGAACTGAACGAAGCTTGGCATCGTCTACGTCAATTATCACTGATGCGACAGGAGAGACTTTTTGGTGCTCATGAAATACAAAGATTCAATCGTGACGCTGATGAAACCGTGGCATGGATATGCGAAAAAGATGTGGTTTTAAGTTCTGATGATTATGGTCGAGACTTAGCCAGCGTCCAAACATTACAGGTATGATGTCCTAAAAAGCACAATTAAAAAAATTGTGAAAAAATCACTTTTAACTGTTAGGAACTAGTTATCTAATTTTTGGTATCCAAATTGTCATAAAACATTTTTAATAATTCGTATACGAACATCTTATGATTTCTTTCAATAAATTAAGCATATATATATATCCTTTTTGGGATGCAATTGGATTTGTCATCGCTTATCACTCAATTCAAACTCTAAGTTAAGTTGAATCTACTGGCTGAGAAAAAATGAACTAGAACTATTTCTTTAATTTATTTTATGTTCTTATGTCTTATCAGATCTATAGGATTAAAATTATTGTCACTTTTATCAAATAACTTATATTCCACATATAAAGTTTACATTTTAAAATTTAGCGCAAACACGAAGGTGTGGAACGCGATTTAGCAGCTTTGGAAGATCGCGTCGGTACTTTGGGGGAAGAAGCTTCGCGTTTGTGCACTCTTCACGCTCCACATGCTACACACATTGATGCTAAACGTCAGGAAATTCAAGCAGCTTGGGAGAACCTCATTACCAAGGCTAAGGTACTATAAATATTTGTATTTTTCCATTTGCTCATTTCATAGTACAAACTTGCATTTACATATAAATTTATTTTTATTTAAGTAAATTATGGAGTTAAATTGATGATCAAAATTATTTTTTATTTCAGGAACGTCATGAAAAACTTGTTTCCTCATACACTCTCCATAGATTTCTTGCCGATTGCCGTGACTTAATGTCATGGATGTCAGACATGCAAGCTATTATTTCTGCTGATGAATTAGCTAAAGACGTTGCCGGTGCTGAAGCACTTCTGGAAAGACATCAAGAGCACAAGGTCAGTTTTATACATAGCTTTCGAAACAGAATTGAACTGAAAACCAGAAATAAATGTTATTTTAGTTAGAGTGAAAACCGGAACTGAATCAATTCGAAAATGTTAGTTTATTTATTTTTGGTACGCATTTTACACTAAAGAGAATTTGATTAGATTTTTGTGTTGAGCTCCAGCATCACAAGCTAGTGCCTTTTTTTGTTTATTCTACAAACCAATGGAAAAATAAATAAAGGAGGTTTTTTTTGACAGAACTCCAAATGAAGAAAGACATTTAAAAAAAATGCTATCTCTCAATAGGTAGGTTTTAAATCCTACTGAAAAAGGTTAATAATCACTATATTAATGTTATTTTTATTTATGCAAAACTTTTATATCTATTTTTACTTGTGGTGTGCTGCAAATTTTATAAAATGGTGTACCGGGGAAGGTAAAATATTCCAGAGCTCTGATCTATATTATAAAAATAGTTCATTCATATTTGAAAACTTATTATCTCAGATATTGAAATATTTACAATCATAATTGATTCGTTAAATAGATTTATGATACATTTTATTTAATCATACCAGGGAGAAATAGATGCACGCGGTGATTCTTTGAACGCTTGTTTATCTGCTGGGGACGATTTAGTTGAGGGGGGTCATCCTGCTGCAGCTGAAGTCAATTCTCGGATGCAACAAGTCGACGAAGCACGTAAGGCTCTCGCTTCACTTTGGGAAGAACGTCGAGTACGTTACGAGCAGTGCATGGATTTGCAATTATTTTACCGTGATACTGAACAAGCTGATACTTGGATGGCAAAACAAGAGGTAAACTGTTATGTTGAAATTATTTTTTTATAAACAAATGTAAAGTTATTCAATGGTTTAAAAAATTTGAGAATACTCTGGGCTTTTTATTCCTTTTTTAATTTGTTAATTGTCAATTCCTTTTATGGGACCATTGTCAACCATTTTGAAATAATTTTTTATGGCACATAAATATTTTTTAAAATATGGTCACTAACCACACCTATTTTAGGATTGGAACCCGAGATTATTGAGTTACGAATCCAACTGCTCAATCGTGGGATTACCTACGGGGTTTTTTTTTTTACTATAAATTAGGTACAATTTATCTATTACTGTGGGTACCAAATTAAAAAAAAAATATACTTAACAGTTTCATTGAACGTTATTACAGAAATGCCATTCAAAAGTCATAAAGAATAATGACTTGAGCTAACAGAAAAAAAAACTGATGAATTTTATGTTGCTCATTTTACCAGATCCCACCTATTTGTGTATGTTGTAATAAAATGAGTGTTTTTCAGGCATTCTTGGCAAATGAAGATAGAGGTGATTCTTTGGATTCTGTGGAAGCATTGATTAAAAAGCATGAAGACTTTGAAAAATCTCTTGCAGCCCAAGAAGAAAAAATAAAAGCTTTAGATGAATTTGCCACAAAATTGATCGAAGGTCAGCACTATGCTGCAGATGACGTGGCTCAAAGACGAGAAATGGTAGGTTCTGTTTGAGTATATTTTTATTGACTTCTATAGTTTTGTGTTTAGCGCATAATTATTTTACATAATGCTGCAATATTCTATTAACATTTTATATTTTAAGCTGTTGGAAAGGAGAAGTGCTTTATTGGAAAGATCTTCACAGAGGCGCTCTTTACTCGAAGATGCTTACAGACTACAACAATTCGAAAGAGATTGCGATGAGACAAAGGGTAATTCATTTTTAAAAGAATCTTATAGTTCAAAATAACTGAAATTGCCTCGATCCAGGTGTACCCGCATCTGTAGTAAATACTGAGATAAATTATAAACAAAGCCCAACAGGGCTAAAATATTTTAAAATAATGATCATTTCACAATTCACTCTTAAATCTTCTACCAAAAATATATTCACCTAACATTCACTTATTCTAACTTAACCCTCTGCGGAAGGCAATAAGCACTGTTACGTTTATCTCTAAAATAATATCCTATATATATATATATGAGCCTTAATCAAAAAATATCTGATCCACGGATACAGCCTACGTTAATAATGTATATGGCATCCTGAGAAGAAGTTTGTTAATAAAAATCAAACATTAATTAAAATAATGGATGTTTCACTTTCATTTAATAGTTATGAAGGAAAGTTCATATGATATTTGAGAATGAGCAATATTCAAATGTCAAAAAAATATAATTTTTAATATGCGCCATCATCAATTTTTTATTGTTTTTTTTTAATTTGTATTTAGGTTGGATAAATGAAAAACTCAAATTTGCTACGGACGATTCATACTTGGATCCCACAAACTTAAATGGTAAAGTACAGAAACACCAAAACTTCGAACAAGAATTGCAAACAAATAAAAGCAGAGTCGACGAGATTATTTCGACTGGACAAGAACTTATTCATCAGAATCATTATGCTTCGCGTAAGTGCTTAAAATTATGTACTAATTTCAATACTCACTAGTTCTTCAAAATGTTTCTATTGAATTATTTTTTATTTAATGATGAAATTTTCTGCAATATTCTTTCATATTAGCTCAAATCGAATCACGCACGTGCGAGATAGTGGGCCTATGGGAGACACTCGCAGGTGCTACTGAAAAGAAGAGCTCCAAATTACAAGAGGCATCTCAACAACAGCATTTTAATCGCACTGTTGAAGATGTGGAATTATGGCTTTCTGAAATTGAAGGCCAACTCTTGAGTGAAGATTATGGAAAGGTAGTAAAAATGTTTTGCATTGAATATTATTTTTAATAAAAGATTCACTTTAAAAATAATTTTATAAAAAGTAAAGATGAAGCACATTTTTCACAAAAATAACTTATGGAAGATTATTATCTGCTTGGTTTTTGTAATTTTATTCATTCTTATTTAATTTTTTTAGGATTTAACTAGTGTACAAAACCTTCAAAAAAAACATGCACTTTTGGAGGCAGATGTGGGCTCTCATCAGGAGAGAATTGAAGGAGTACAATCTTCTGCTGAACAATTTGTTGAAAAGGGACATTTTGATGCTGATACTATTCAAACAAAGCGAGTGAGTTTCATGATGACAATGTATTTTTTACGGATGCAATAATTTAATTAATAGTCCTAAGCTAAAACATAAATTTAATTTGAATTTAAAAGGATACCTTAGTTAAGAGATATTCAGCTCTGGAGAAACCAATGTCTATTCGCAAACAACGTTTATTGGATTCATTGCAAGCTCAACAGTTGTTCAGAGATTTAGAAGACGAAGCTGCATGGATTAGGGAAAAAGAACCAGTCGCTGCTTCAACCAATCGCGGTAATTTTTATTGTTCATAATTAAAAAGAGAAGAAATTTTATATATATATATATATATATATATATATATATTTTAACCAACAAACGTTTGTTGTATTTAAATAGGTCGTGATTTGATTGGCGTGCAAAACTTGATGAAAAAGCATCAAGCTGTTTTAGCTGAAATTAATAATCATGAATCGCGTGTCACTGCGGTGTGTGGATCGGGACGCAGCATGAAAGAAGCCGGGCATTTTGCATCAGAAGAAATTGTTAAACGTGTTCAAGCTCTCTCCGATCAATGGACTCAACTCAAGGATAAAGCTTATCAGGTAATGATTTTTTTTGTTCAAATAATGCTAACATGAAATGAATATATTTCTATGCAAACAGATTACTTAGTTCTCAGCTATTATATTAATTCATTGTTTATTTATTTATTAAACACACGTTTTAAATAGTGTACTAATATGTATTCTTATGGATGTTTTTATTTTCATATCATAAGTGTGGACACAAAAGAAGAAGAAAACATTAATATTAAATAGTTTTTACCAAATGTTTTTGTTATTCAATTATAGCGTAAACAAGACTTGGAAGATTCTCTTCAAGTTCACCAGTACTTTGCTGATGCAAACGAAGCAGAATCATGGATGCGCGAAAAAGAACCCATTGTTTGCAATCAGGTAAATCTATCATTAAAATTTAAATATAATTTTGTATCATTTTTCTTTAAATCGTGCTGAATATAAGTGAAAACTACAAATTGTTAAAATATTTATTTATTTTTATAGGACTATGGAAAAGATGAGGATTCGTCCGAAGCTCTTCTTAAAAAACATGAAGCCCTTATGTCTGATCTCGATGCATTTGGGAACACTATTCAAGTACTAAAGGAGCAAGCTCAAAACTGCCGAGTATGATTTATTTTAATTTCTTGAATGTTACTGCTGCTCAAAATTAAATAGAAATAAATTTGTATTCAATATTTTTAGCAACAAGAAACACCCGTCGTTGACATTACTGGAAAAGAATGTGTAGTAGCACTTTACGATTATACTGAGAAATCTCCGAGGGAGGTATCAATGAAAAAAGGAGACGTGCTTACTCTTCTGAACTCAAATAATAAGGTGGGTTTTATTTTAATTTTATTAATTAATACTAGTTAATCAATACTAAAGATGAATAATTCAATTCTATAGGATTGGTGGAAAGTAGAAGTAAACGATCGGCAAGGCTTTGTGCCAGCAGCGTATGTTAAAAAAATTGATGCCGGGCTAACTGCATCCCAACAGAACTTAGCAGATAACAATTCTATTTCTGCTCGTCAAAATCAGGTATACCTCTCTCTTTATTTTATTTGAAATATAAAATTAAAGCATTCAATTTTCATTTAGAAATATATTGTTTTTAATTTCTTTTTTATAGATAAACGCTCAATATGACAATCTGTTAAGTCTAGCAAGGGAAAGACAAAACAAACTAGGTGACTCGGTTAAAGCTTACGTACTTGTTAGGGAAGCTGCAGAATTAGAAACATGGATCAAAGATAAAGTTAGTATTTTTTAAAAGGCAAAGATATGTTGTGATTTCTAGATTTATCATTTTCTTTACTCAACAGGAAAACCATGCTCAAGTTCAAGATGTCGGTGAAGATCTCGAGCAAGTAGAAGTGATGCAGAAGAAGTTTGATGATTTCCAAGCAGATTTAAAAGCAAATGAAGTCCGATTGGCAGAAATGAACGAAATTGCAGTTCAACTCATGACTATCGGTCAAACCGAAGCTGCTTTAAAAATACAAACGCAAATACAGGTTTGTAATTTTTCAAAACAAGATATCTAGATTGAGTATTCAAATAAGATCTATAATCTGTTCAATTCGGCAACAGCATTCAAAACTCTTGACTAATTTATGAATTTATAATTATGGAAAGATTTTGACAATAATTAAATCTAAACACTCCAATGGGACATGTTTCATTAATTTTATCTTAATAATTTCACATTACAAAATTTGTTTTCATTGATAAATGTTTTGTCACTCTGACAGATCAGATTTACCATAATTACTATAATTAATTGATTTGATAGTACCGAATGTTTTAGATTTGATTCTACTAGAACATTTTTAGCAACTAGAGGTATAAAATTTAATCTCTAAATTATATTTTTTTTAATAATCAGGAATTGAATTCTAAATGGTCTTCGTTACAACAATTGACGGCAGAAAGAGCCGCTCAACTGGGTTCCGCTCATGAAGTTCAAAGATTCCATAGGGATGTTGACGAAACAAAAGATTGGATACAAGAAAAAGATGAGGCACTCAATAATGAAGATCTGGGAAGGGATCTTCGCAGCGTACAAGCACTGCAACGTAAACATGAAGGCCTCGAAAGAGATCTTGCTGCACTCGGAGACAAGGTTAGTTAAAATTGAAACAATTTAGAACAAATAAGGATATTAACTGATAGGAGTATCTTATTGTGATTAGGTAGGTTTTTACAGTAGAGAAATTTAAATTCTATGCCCTCAGTTTCGATAGTGGGCGATCAATTGAGTAAGTAAATTGTTACTTTTATCGTCCATTTTGTATTTATGAGATTACCTGTAGAAGATTTGAGATTGAACAGTAGAAATCTAGGTTCACCCGTCAAGTGTTAGTATATGAGATATTGTTATAATTATAAATTTTCAATCTTTTTTTTGTTGTTTTTTATTTCTTTTGATATAGAATTTTTATATGTTCTGTAACATGGGAGGCGAAGGCGTCAGGCACAGCCCCTAAACCGCACCCCGCCTTCCCAAGGTTTATACTTCTAGACGGGCTCGCACAGCAACCCGGTTTTATTTTTGCAAGATCACTTGCGGTTTTACCGAATCTTTTCCCTCTATGTTAAAGTTATTTTATCTTTTTAAAGCTTTTACATTTTGTTTCTCATTCATAATTTAATAAAAAATGGGCTAATTTTTTTTACAGATTCGTCAGCTTGATGACACAGCAAATCGTTTGATGCATTCTCACCCTGATACTGCAGAACAAACATATGCAAAGCAACGTGAAATTAACGAAGAGTGGACACAACTTACTGCAAAAGCCAACTCTAGAAAGGAGAAATTATTAGATAGCTATGATTTACAAAGGTAATTTTTTTGCAATCATCGACTATTTTCATTAGTTGAGTTTTTTAGCAGCCAGTAGTGCTCACAGGGCTTTCCGAGACTTATTATCTAAATGTAGCTTGATTTTATAGTTATCTGTAAACATTATATATTCATATTTTACTGAATACCGAATAAAATCCTTTCACATTTTTCACAAAAAATGATAAATTGAAAAAGTCTCAAATCAAATTCATAACATTTTTTTGAAAGGTTCATAGAAAAAACTTTCAATCATTCCGACAGATCGAAATGAAATTTGAAGGAATATGTCAATAAGACTGATTCATTATGTGCGGGTTATCAATCTTTTTACTGGGGCCAAAGATGAAAATCAAACAATTATGTCTAAAATAAGGAAAAAAATACAATCCACCTTGAATGAAAACGTCATATGCTATATACCATTTGGCTATAAAATTTAAAATTATCAAAATATTCTATCGTATGCAAAATTTCATTTAAATTATTTTGAATTGCAGATTTTTGTCTGATTACCGTGATTTGATGGCCTGGATTAATTCCATGAAAGGACTTGTCAGTTCAGAAGAACTTGCAAATGATGTAACAGGCGCTGAAGCCCTTTTAGAACGTCACCAAGTGAGTTGTGTGTATATATATTAGGGTTTTCAAGATGAAGACATATTTTTATTTATGTTAGAAAATCGGTATCCGGTTGCATTTAGTAATTTTTTAAGAGGTAAATTAAAAATTCAAATTAACTTCTTTCCGAATAAAAGGGGCTTAAAATCTAGGAAAGTGGTATAATTTTGATTTGAATGATTTGTAGCTGTGCAACTATTTGTGATTATTTTCTAAATTAGAGTATATCTGCCTCGAGGTTAGTCTTTTTAATTAATTTATTTTCTTTTACCTATATTAAAATAAACGTTTAATAACTACATTAGTTAATAATTGGAATAGGATACATTTGATTTTGTGCATAAAAATATAGTAAACTTAATTTGCAGTTTTAGAAGACGGAAAAATATTTTTTACATGCTATCAAATATCGTAAAGTGATGCCGAATGTGACCAATATGTAAATGTGTTCTTTCGACAATCTGCACATTTTCATATAGAATTTTTGTTTTTTTCTATGTATTTTAATTGTCTTTCTTGTCTACTACATTTGATAATCATTAGAAATTGACATTTTTTTCAAACTTGCAACTTTATTTATTTTTAATCATTTAGATTTAGTAAATTGAGTGTGCTGTAGATTTTTTTAAATTTAATAATTATTTTTTACGTATACTGAGTCAAATGTACTCTATTGAATTATAAATGGTCCAATATGAATCAAAACAGCTAGAACTAATAGAGCTATTTTTCTGGAAATAATTCATCATTCATTCATAGGGCCAGAGACTGGAAATTGATGCCCGATATGGTATTTTGCCTCAGGTCTGTTGACGGTGATCCAAATTATTCATGATTTGGTTTTATTTGATGGTACTAACTCTAATTCCTCACACCTGTACACTCAATAATATACTGGATTTTAAAAACATAAAAAGTTTCACCAAATGTTTGAAAATCGTGCAAAAGTGATTATAATGGGGACTGATCCCATTTCATATTAAATAACTCATTCAAATTTTCCATTTTACATCCCTTTAGAAAACCATTCATTTTTTGAATATTTTTTTTTAATTATTACCATCCTACATTAAATTTGTTTTATTTTGCTACAATTTTTCATATACTTCAGATTCATATTACATTTTTTTTTGATTACCTTTGATGAATAAATTTAAAGAGCTCACTGACATTACTGATAATAGTACTGATTTGCATTAACACTTTGATGACTGATCTCTGCGAGTGTGGTCCTAAGCATATGTAATAATTGGTGTTCCTCTTCGGCTCGTATCGAAGACTTACAAAGACTTGGCAGGATAAATATGAAATATTGATTCAATATAAAATAGAAAAATGTTTTTTTTCATGCTCACATACGTGTTTGAATCGCAAACTATGAAAAATATGTTATCTGACTGCAATAGTATCAATCATATAATATACTTTTGAATGATTTCTTGGCCATTCCATTTTTTTTCCCAAAATAATCGAAAATGACATACATAACTTGGAACTATGGATTTGTATACGTAACAAATTTAGGTTGTGAATCAAAAATTGATAATCGATACTATTATTTTTAATGTTAATTAAAATTTTATTAAATCCATTTCAAAAGTTAATTGAATTAGTAATTTCCAAAGGCATAATTATTGCATTTTTTTCTATTTTGAGTTTATCAATTAGGTATTGGACAGAATTTTTAAAATCTTTATTTTCTTTGGGGTTTTGTTTGTTCTAAGTTGTTTTAATACCTCCCCCTCGCTGAAACTTTTTGTTATAGAATATTTATGATGGCATTCAATTTGAAAAGTATGTTTACTATCCTTAAAATTCTTCATCCAAGTTCATCAACATGATTGTCAGCGTGAAACTGTCCATTTTCATCTATCCCTGCGATATATTTAAATAGTGACATTGATTTTATAGTTGACTTGGTATTTATCCTAGACCTTACATTTTGTGTCAGGAATTGATACTGTATTCAAAATACTTGACGGACTACTCAAATACTTTTTATCTTCAGGAGACCCTATAAATATATACGCTTACACAGTAAAAAAAAAATTAAAAACACCCATAAAATAATGTAACCTCTGAATTTTATCAAATGAATTAATAACAAATGCATGAAAAGCTCTAATATATGTTTGGTTGTTGTTTTTTTAATGACACAATTAATCCTCAGACTTTCCAGCCTTTTACATATGTGAGAAATGACAATGTTTACACATTTATCTGCACTCAGAAAATGATACTTTATTTGAGAATCTCTATAATCAACAAAATATTTTAGAAAATGCACAGAAATATTTGGCATCGACATACCTATGTAAAACTACATTTTTTAGATTCTTGTTTTTTTTTTTTTTTTTTTGTTAAATTGTTCAATCTAAGTTGGCCCATGTTCTTATATAAAAAGTTACCCAATTCAATGTTCAGTATTCAAATATACCCATTGATCTTACCTTGTTTGCTATAAATGAACCATACATATGCAAACATGTGGATTGTAAATGATTAATGATATATTCTAAAAACGTGTGTATTTTTTACTTTAGTTGATTTAAAATTAGCTATTAAGAAACAGAATTTTGTGAGTAAATCTGAGCTAACATTTGCTAGTGATATACTAAATTCCTTTTCCTTCCTAATTTATTGATTCTAATGTCTAGTTTTTGAAAACATAATAAAATAATTTATTATCTTTTTTAAATATTTGAAGCTTGAATAATAAATGATTCATATTTTTAGCTTGTATTGCATGTTTTATTAAATTTCAACAGCATTATACTTTAAATTTTTTAATTTATTCTATAGGAACATCGTACTGAAATAGATGCCAGAGCTGGTACTTTTCAAGCTTTTGAACTCTTTGGACAGCAATTGTTACAATCTGGTCACTATGCTAGTCCTGACATACAAGAAAAAATTGAAGCTATGGCTGATGCAAGACAGGATTTGGAAAAGTATAATAAATTACATTTAATCTCTTTTGTGTCTAAAAAAAAAAACTCATTCTGCACTCCCAAAGTCAGAAATTTAGATCTTAAACTTCAAAGTTTCAACGGTTCTTTATCAAAAAATGTTTTGTTTTTTTTTTCAATGTAGAACTGGGAAACCGCTCCTTAAAAAAGTGCCATATCCAATCATATGCACTATACAAAATTCCCTATCCTCATTTCACTATTTTCTATTGCTACATTAAATTCACATAAACAAGTTTTAAACTAATTTATTCATAGTTACAAATAAATGAAATGCCTCTACTAGCATTTGGATGCACCTCAAACCAATTTACATTCCTATTTTTTGTTTTTATTTAAGGGCGTGGATTACAAGAAGAGTAAAGCTCGATCAAAATTTAGAATTACAACTTTTCTATCGTGACTGTGAACAGGCCGAAAATTGGATGGGCGCTCGAGAGGCTTTTCTTAGTGCTGCAGATGAAGTGGATTCTAAGGGTGACAATGTTGAAGCTCTTATCAAAAAACATGAAGATTTTGACAAAGCGATTAATGCCCATGTTAGTAACTTTATGCTTATTGAAATAATGTTTGAAATCATCAGTACAGGTGACTGTGACGTGAATGTACATATGTTAATATTATACAAATTGTAATTTAATACAGGAAGAGAAAATTGCTGCTGTACAAACCCTCGCTAATCAACTTATCGTAGCCGATCATTATGCCGCTAAACCAATCGATGATAAGAGAGACCAAGTTCTTGACAGATGGCGTCATTTAAAAGAAGCTTTAATCGAGAAGAGATCCAAGTAATTTATATTTTTGAAATATTTTGAATTACTAAATATTAATTTTAAATTATCATCAACCTATTTGAAATGGCAATGTAAATAAATTTGCATTATATATATATATATGCCCTTCGTTAACAGGATTGTACCTAAATTTCAATAATGCCAATTTTTTTTCACCGCTTGTTAGTATTAATAATTATACAGTGTGATGATTTTTTTTCTATTCGTTTATTAGATTGGGTGAAGAACAAACTCTTCAACAGTTTTCTCGAGATGCAGATGAAATGGAAAATTGGATTGCTGAAAAATTACAATTAGCTACAGAGGAAAGCTACAAGGTAATAATATACATTTTTTGTGATCTGATATTAAATTATGATAGAAATTAATTTAATTTATTTTAAAACTGTTCAATTATTCTACGCATTTTTAATTATGAGGTTACATGATTTTCAAAGAATAAAAAAAGCATATTTTCTCTTAATCTTTTTCTAATATAATAAGAGAAACATTTTATTCAAATTTTGAAACATGTAAATGAACAACATTCTAATAATATTTTATAAAATTCTCATTTCAAAATTTGAAAAATTCAGCCATCGAGATTTGGTTTTCAGAGAGCCATTAGAAAAAAAAAGTATCCTTGCAGTGGTGAAGATAACACGTGATAGCTTTAACTGAAATCAAAGAGTTATAAAAAAAGTGATTAAAGTTTTAAATAGTAGGGGCCAAGTGTAATGAACAAAATTTCCAAAGGCTCGCTCTCTCTCTCTCTCTCTCTCTCTCAGAGTTTTACTGCGATTGACTTTGAAAACTTTGGGAAAATATTCATGACATGTACTATTAGATAAAAATTGATTTTTTGACATTTAAAAAGTTATATTGATATATTTATTTAAATGTTTTAGGATCCTGCTAATATTCAGTCCAAACATCAAAAGCACCAAGCTTTTGAAGCCGAATTAGCTGCCAATGCTGATAGAATACAATCTGTTTTAGCCATGGGTGAAAATCTTATTGGTAAAAATCAATGCAGCGGATCAGAAGATGCTGTTAAGGTATTTATTACATTGTGATTCTAAAAGTATGTGCAATTTTGGATAAATGAAAGTTGTATGACTGAAAAGCTTCAGAGAGCTGATTAACTTAAAATTAAACAATTTCGGTGGTGCAACTGGTATGTAAAGAATACAAGAAAAAAAAAACTTATGAATAAAAACTTAAAAATTTATATCTTGAAAACCTCAGCTTTGATCATCAAGAGAATTGAAAATATAAAGAACTATTTAATTAATATACAGGCATACAAAATCATTTTAATCCTATGAAGAGATTCAATCTCGTACAAAAGAAGAATTGTCTTTTCAAGATCAATATCAAAATTAAGCTTAGATTGCCTGTTATTAAACATATTTATATTAAAAAAGAATGTAATTTTTCATATTATTTTTTACCTTTTTTGTTTCTTTTTTCTTCTGTGATTTATATGAAATATATTATTTTTCTTGTGGATTATACACATATTTATAAAGCCTTTTTTTTGCAACATTCTGAACACATATTTCACATTGCTGAAAAATCATTTATATCACATATAATTGATAAGTTATGTTATATAATTGTTTTTAGGCTCGTCTCGCTTCTATTGCTGATCAATGGGAATACCTTACTCAAAAAACAACTGAAAAATCTTTGAAACTAAAAGAGGCTAATAAACAAAGAACTTATATTGCTGCTGTAAAAGATTTAGATTTTTGGCTTGGAGAGGTATACTACAACATTATCTTAGCAAAATATATAAAATGAGTTTTATTTTTTAAAAATGATTATGTATTGAATCCGTTTAATCTATGTTTATATCATTGTATAGGTGGAAAGCTTGTTAACTTCTGAAGATTCAGGAAAAGATTTAGCATCAGTTCAAAATCTTCTTAAAAAACACCAATTAGTTGAAGCAGATATTCAAGCTCACGAAGACAGAATTAAAGGTTTGTTTTTTTATGACTGTGTAAATTATCATACATTTTTCATTATGTTTAATATTACAAGCTTAGCTTACACCATCATCTTAATGTTAGTTAATAAATGTTATTTTTTATTGATTAATAAGTAAGCATTTAAAAATTTCAGACATGAATGAACAAGCCGACTCGCTTATTGAAAGTGGACAGTTTGAACCTGCTGCTCGTAACGCAATCAAAGAAAAACAACAAGGTATCAACGAACGGTGTGAACGTGTTCGCAATCTTGCAGCACATAGACGTGCTCGCTTGAATGATGCTAATACTCTTCATCAATTCTTCAGAGACATTGCCGACGAAGAAAGTTGGATTAAGTAAGAATTAAGATACATATTTCACAAACATTATTTCAACAATATGTTATTGTTAAATATTAATTAATTAACACCCACTGTTTTCAGGTGAATGATATACGTAATAATACTGCACATTTCTCGTGAATTTTTCTTCTCATTTTTTTAATAACATCTCTTTTTCAGAGAAAAAAAACTGTTAGTTGGATCAGATGATTATGGCCGTGATCTTACTGGAGTGCAAAATTTGAAAAAGAAGCATAAACGTCTAGAAGCAGAACTAGCTTCTCATGAACCGGCTATACAAGCTGTTCAGGTATAACTATTATTTTCGTAATATTTCTCTAGATTATGATATTTTAATCAACGTTAAAAATTTTTTTTTTCTTTTCTACATCCAAAAATTATTTTGAAGAGTTTGTGAAACTCACAATTTTTCAGTTTTTAGCTTGATAACAGTCAATAATCATTGGTGATTTGTATTTTAGGAAGCTGGAGAAAAATTGATGGATGTCTCAAACTTGGGTGTTCCTGAAATTGAACAACGTCTAAAAGCTCTCAATCAAGCGTGGGTTGAATTGAAAACCTTAGCTGATACCCGTGGCCAAAAACTTGATGAAAGCAATACTTATCAACAATTTTTGGCTAAAGTTGAAGAAGAAGAAGCTTGGCTGAGGTAACTTTAATCAGAAATTAACACATTACAACACACACAGGCACTTGGCATACTTCTGCCTTTTGACGTCTTTGAATCTTTCTACATCATGCGTAAAAAGCATATATTTACATTAAATTCCATTACTGTTGCTGACAACCTACTTGGAAGGGATTTAAATATGTTTATTTGGATTAAGATCTGGGAGAGTTTTCAGGACAACACTCGGGATATATTTTAGTTTGTAAATACACATTGATGATTCATATTAAGTCATGAAGAATTGACATGCAAATAAAACGTACACACTCACAGAATGTGCTCTATAACAGAAAGAGGAATTATACTGGAAAAAAATATTTCCTAAAATTAAAAATAAGTTTTTGGTCATCTGTATATTGGGAATGTGTTCAATTTTGAAAAAAAATTAAATAAAACCTCATAAGTCAACGAATGTGAAAAATAGCCAATGTTAACCAAAATAAAGCATAGTTCATAAAAATATGCTTTAATATGTAGCCATCAGCTGAAATAGAATACATTATCATGCTTCATATATGTAATAGGTTAAATACATTATTTGTTAATGTAAACAAACATGTAATATGAATAGAGTATGGGTGAACATCGTTTTCCTTTTGGCTATTAAATTGATGTAATATGAATGGATAATTAATGAACTTTTATTTTTTTTTAAAGTGAAAAACAACAACTTCTATCAGTTGAAGATTATGGTGATACAATGGCAGCAGTGCAAGGCTTAATTAAAAAACATGATGCTTTTGAAACTGATCTTGCGGCTCACAAGGACCGTTGCAATGATATATGCCAGGCCGGAAATCAATTAATAAAAGACGGAAATCATCATTCTGATAGTATTCAACACCGGTGTCAAGTAATTCAGGTAATTTTTTTATCATTACATTAAGAAAAATTGGATTGGTTTATATTATTAAAAAGGTCTTGATGTCAAAATTTGCCAAATATTAGCAACATCGTGCAACTTTCAGCCAAAAACACGCGGTTCTTGTGTTAAGAGGATTTGGTGTAAACATTTGATAAGAATTATTTTTGAAGAGAGATAATAATTTATCATTTTGACCTTAATTATATTTCCATTAACTTGTAGAGGAATGGAAGGGAGTCGTCAAATTAAATATGTCTATGTTTGGATGCTTACATGAATAAGGAACGTCCAATGGCTCTGGAGAAGAGTATCTATTTTGGTTTAACTATATTAAATATACTGATCTTTTTTATTTAACATCTTCAGGCGAAGTTTGATCAACTCTCGACATTAGGCAATACAAGAAAAACAGCATTAGTCGATAATTCAGCCTATCTTCAATTTATGTGGAAGGCTGATGTTGTGGAATCTTGGATTGCTGATAAAGAAACACATGTACGTAGTGAAGAGTTTGGTCGAGATTTATCTACAGTTCAAACTTTACTTACAAAACAAGATACATTTGATGCTGGTAAGAAAAATAAAATCATATATTTTAAATTAAAATAAACACTCGTATGTAAGGTTGCATGGTTGGCTCGGCCATGCATTGAATCAGGTGTTTCAAGGTCACACAATATAAATTTTTTTTGTACTGCTGTGTGATACCATTATATATATTTTTTTATTCTCAAAAGCAAACAGTGTAAGAAATAAAGGTGTGCATGATTAATGTCGACCAATTTTGTGTTTGAGCTTTATATTTTTCAATTAAAATTGAATACTATAAAACAACCAAAATATCTTATAAATCTAAATAAATTGCGAGAGTAATATATGTATTAGCAATGATAAAAAAAAATATGCATAAAATATAAAACTGCTAATTGTGTTTACACCACATTTTAGTGATTAATTACCATTAATATTATTTACAGGCCTCTCTGCTTTTGAACATGAGGGTATTCAAAATATTACTTCTTTAAAAGATCAGCTAGTTGCAGCCAATCATGACCAAACACCAGCAATTATAAAGCGACATCAAGATGTCATTTCTAGGTAAATAAAGACATTTAAACTTGATTAGAAATAGTCCTTATTTGCCCCTCGACCAGTTCACACATGCTTCCGTGCCAGTGAAGGGATCTGTTTGTAGTCGTTACAGTGGATTTCTGCGATTGGATTAACAAAAAAAATTAACGTAGTGAACACGGGGTCCCACTTGACTTACGGGGGTTGTTATCTTTATTGGTGCAATTTGAAAGCCGCGTTGTTCGCACGAGAACCTGCGATTGGTCGGATTGGATAACAATGGTCCCAACCCACAAGTCGTCTGCAATGATTTAATTCAATCGGTGATTGAGGTAGCTGCTGCAGGTGATCAATAAAATGTAGAACAATCGGCACAACGTATTTATTCAATTTACCCATAGTAGGAAAACCAGTAGCAAGTAAACGAGCATGCGCGATACAAAGCAAGTGGGTGATGATCCACCCGAGGGTAGATGTTTTGTTGAACCATCTTCTTGAACTCAAAGTTGGTCTTCTCGATAATCTTCCTCCGCTGATTTTCCGAAGTGAAGAGAGGATTCCATTGGAGATGGGGTCGAAGAGCTGGTTGTCCGAGGATGTTCTTTTCTTCCTTGCGTAATATCTTCTATTGTGTTGCAAAATCCCAGTGTTTGCTTTGGTCATCATTTGTTTTGATAATTAAGCTTAATTGCTTGCTTTGATTACCACCGGGTCCTCTTTGAAAACCTGATGCTATTTTGACAGTCAGCGCCCTTCGTCAAAAAAAATAAGTTTTTTGTAAATATTAATCAATATTTACGTGACTAATGTTTAGATATTTATTATTAACACGTTTAACGCCATAGTATTTTTGAGAAAACACAAACCTGCGCCGTGTATGCATATATAGTCTTCATAAATTAAGTTTTATAATTTTGAAAAATATATATATATATATATGCATTCGACTCAGAGGCGCCATATCGGTCACATTCTATGTTAAAATTCGAACTAAATGTGACCGCTGGCGCACCGGGACTGTTTGTTTGAAAAAAAAAGTCGTAGGTCACCGGTGACCTATGTGGCGTGAAATGTGTTAAAAGTTGATTATCCAATTGCGGTAGTGTTTTACTTTAAACATGCATTTAATTTTAAGGTGGCAGAAACTTCTCGGGGATTCGAATGATCGAAAACAAAGGTTACTTCGACTTCAAGAGCAATTCCGACAGATTGAAGAATTATATTTAACTTTCGCTAAAAAAGCTTCAGCCTTTAATTCTTGGTTTGAAAATGCCGAAGAAGATTTAACTGATCCCGTGCGCTGCAATTCTATCGAAGAAATTAGAACTCTTAGGGAAGCGCATGCACAATTCCAGGTTATTTTAATTATAAATTCTATTTCTAAAATATAATAATTTTGTTTTTTTCATTGTTAATACTCAATAATACTAAACACATCGCTCAATAAGTTCATAGGATATTTTTGAAGGAATTGCGAAAAAACAACCCCAAATGAAGAAGAAAAAAATTTAAAATGAAAAATAATCCTATGAACTTACTAATGTGTTATTTGAAAATAATACAAATATTTTGATTTAGTTCAATCTGTTTATTTTAATATAACTGAATAAATTCATAAGAAAGTAAAATTCAACTCTGTGGAATAAAATTGCAGGCTTCTTTGACTTCGGCCGAAGCAGACTTTGAAGCTCTTGCGAAACTTGATCAGCAAATCAAATCTTTTAATGTTGGACCCAATCCCTACACATGGTTTACAATGGAAGCACTGGAAGATACATGGCGGAATCTTAGAAAAATTATCGGTATCGTATTATTTGGGATTAAAAAACACAAATTCTCAGATATTGTAGCATCTTTGAATATTATCGAGAAGAAAAAAAAAACAAGATTTGTTAAATAATCAATGGGCTTAAATTAATCAATTCTTTCCAATGATAATGTATTTAACCTGTGCTAAAAAGCACCCTCACGTGCATCGTGATGTGTATTTGGTACACCATATGAAAGATTTTACTGTATATATTAACCACTTCAAACACGCTTCCACGTTGATGCGATTTGATTAAAATATGATTATTTTGGAACCATTATTAAAAATAAATCCGCACGTGACAACGTTAAAAAAATGGTTTTATTGATTTTGTAGGCTATTTCCCAAGAGAATCTGATTAATTTAATATTCACAAACTGCATTTAATCCACATTCAATTGACTCATACTACCTATATTGTATACCGTTTAAATATATCTTCATTTTTCCATCATTTGTTAAGGCGAACGTGATGTTGAATTGACAAAGGAAGCGCATCGTCAAGAAGAAAATGACAAATTACGCAAAGAATTTGCTGTCCATGCAAATACTTTCCACCAGTGGCTAACGGAAACTCGGTAAATATAATTAGTCATCACCATAAATTTTCATTGTTTTATAGGATTTTTATATACCAGACATTATTTCATACTATCAAGTCTTAACATTCAACTTGTACTCGATGTACGGTTTTTTTGTAGATTTGTAATTATGGGTTTTTAGTCATTGTGCATAAAAATCGCTTTTATGCACAAAATTCATGGGTAGATCACTAATTAAATATAGATTTTAATTAATAAAAAGTCAGTATGCAAAGTCGGACGAATGAAATAATTCAATTCTAACAATGGTGGAAAAACATTTTCATTTCTGTAAAATAAAATCCAATAGATTGATAAAGGCTCGGAGAGTCAAGTAGCAAGCTCTGATGTTATGTCTTATAGCTCGGTAATTCTACTCATAGAGCATAAAAAGATGCAAATTTTGGACTTGCTGGCCAGATTTGGTCTGTGACCCCTTAAAAACAATAATGAAATATATTTTATTGAACTATGTAGGCAGATAGATCCTGATAATTCCTACAATATGTGCAGTTAAATTACAAAACTATGCTTTTATTAATTATGATTTATTTTTTTATGAATTCATGTATATTTCTTTGACATATAATTTATTTCATGCATTATAAATTTCTAAGTATTTTCTTTCAATATTCTTTTATATACATTTCCTATACAGGTTCAATATTCTCGGATGGGGAGGGTGATTTTTTTTTTTAAATTTACTTTGGCTTTTGAATCAATTTAACTCTTGCAAGTGAAAAATTTTATATGTTTTTTTTAATATGAAAATAATGAATGTGCTTAAAATGTTATATATAAATGTGTTTTAATGCTTATAAATATTAATTTCTTTGGTTTAATAGAATTTGAAAGAAATAGGCAATATAGTGATGTCATATGGTCTAGATATAATATATTGCGACCTGTTAACAGCTATTATTGTATTCTTTTAACCATTTGTGCATACATTTTTATGTGTGCTGATGAGCAGTCTATAAATGCATTTATATGTGGTACAAACACAAGTTGAATTATGACCGCGTTTATCATACTTGTAATATATGATAAACATTTATGTCATTATTGATCCATATTCACTTTTTCCAAAATTTTTGGAAGCCAAATATAGTTAAATTCAGTTATTTGATTAAATCATCCTTTAAAAAAAGTAAATTGTCCATTATCAATGGTTTTCTTGGTGTTTTAATTATATACAGGCTGTTAATCAATTGCTTTTGCAGGATAGAATGGGATAGATTGTTATTTGCTAATTATCACTATTTTCAAATGTTATTATCATGATTGTTGTAAATTACTCATTTATGGGCAAGCTGATTACTTATCTCAATTTTTTAAATTTCCATAATAAAAGTGTGTAATGCTAGTATGTGATGAGGCTTTTATTATTGTACGTGTAAATGTATTTGATGTTTATCTTTACTGCTACACTGAAAGTTTCATGCTTCTGAAAGGAATGCAGCTACTTATATCTGAACATGTATGATAATCATTAAATCGTTCACCATTCGGTAACAAAGGATAACATCACCATTGCTTTCTAGAATGTGTTAGTAACCCATATTATTATTTTTTTTGTGAAATGCTCTCAATGCACTACCAATTGTTTCTACACTTAGTCATTCGATTAAATGCATTTCAGAGTATTGCATATTTTTTATGCGATAAATATCTTATTTTAGACCAGCGGTTCTTAAACAGGGGTCCGTAAAGTCATTGCCTAGGGTTAGCAGAGATATAAAAAAATATTTATCTATACTTGAACAAGATTTTCATGAAATTATTTACAGAAAACATTATAAGAAGTTCTATTTTAACCGAGAAACAACATTGTTTGTTTGAACAATTAAATCACAGGGGCTGGAATGGGGTCCGTGAAAGAAATTTTGCTCAAGAAGGGGTCCGCGAACTACATAAGCTTAAGAACTGCCAATCTAGACTCTTGCCACACTTATTTTTGATTATTTAACACTTTTCAATTTTGACCTGTATTTATCACACTGATTAAATTTGTCATCTCATTCGGATTTTTTTATTTTATTTTGAATCGAAGGAGTTGGATGATGGAAGGAAGCGGCTCTTTAGAAGCTCAGTTGGAAGCGTTACGGGGAGCAGCGAACGAAGTGCGCGCTAGGCGAGGGGATCTTCGTCGTCTCGAAGAATTGGCCGCCGCTCTCGAAGGACATTTAGTTCTCGACAACCGTTACACTGAACATAGTACGGTCGGATTGGCCCAACAGTGGGATCAATTAGATCAACTCGGCATGCGAATGCAGCATAACCTAGAACAACAAATTCAAGCTCGCAACCAAAGTGGTAATTATTGAATTTTGTTTTTTTTTATTATTGATTTTTCAGGATAATTTATATTTTTTCAAATTTCAGGTGTCAGCGAAGATGCCCTCAAAGAATTCTCTATGATGTTCAAACATTTCGATAAGGATAAATCCGGACGTTTAAATCACCAAGAATTCAAATCGTGCTTGAGAGCTTTAGGATACGACTTACCTATGGTTGACGAAGGTCAACCGGATCCCGAGTTTGATGCAATATTACGTGAGCTTAAAAATAATCTCCTTTGATAAATTTTTTTTTAAAAATATCTCATAATAATGTATTTTTTTCAAATTCATATTTTAGACATAGTAGATCCAAATCGGGACGGTCAAGTATCACTTCAGGAATATATGGCATTTATGATATCGAAAGAAACCGAGAATGTCCAATCTTCAGAAGAAATCGAAAATGCTTTCCGTGCCATCACCGCTGCAGATCGGCCTTACGTTACTAAGGATGAATTATATGCTGTGAGTATTTTTCTACTTTGTATGTACTTGTATTACTCTGTAATCAATTTATATTTATAGATCATTATAATTTGCAGTCTAATTCCTTATATTTACTTGAATTAATCATTACAGCCGAGTTTTGCTTATTATTGACTTGTGTTTTTAAACGATTTATGTTAACATACGACATGCTATTTCAATACGGCGGCATTCATTAACCTAAACTTTGAATGAAATTAATTAAGTAACGCATTCAAATCTTCGCGCATTAGACCACTCGATCACTTTCAGTTATAATAGAGGTATTATAAGAAATCTCATTTCAAAATCTTTTACTTTTGTATTTCAGAATCTCACCAAAGAAATGGCCGATTATTGCATTGAACGTATGAAGCCGTATGCGGAACCAAAAACAGAACGATCGATTGCCGGTGCATTGGACTACATTGAATTTACTCGCACACTTTTCCAAAATTAAATGTTACTTGCCTTTGAACTCCATTTATATATGCATGTCTATTTATAAAGAAAACTTGTTATTTATATTTTAATTTTTTATTGACATTAATGTATGATATACTTTGCATTTGAATTAAATTTACCAGACTAGCAGTTTTGATTGTTTCCAATTATGTAATTTATTTTATAAGGAACTGAAATGTTAAAAAGATGTATGAAATATGAGAAGACGGGGCCACGATAATAGGCCGACTGGCAATAGTTTGTTAGATTTGCACGGAGCAACTCTTACATATTTCATTTTCAATAGAGTCAATCATCACCATCTATAAAGAAGAGTAAAATAGACGTAACAGAAAAGTAATGTAGTGTATTCTCTGTATGTAATAAACACATGCATATATAAAAACTGCATTATATTTGTTAACTACTTTATTAAAACTCTCAAATATGGTTTACATATTTAATAAATATAATTCCATTAATTGCATGCCTAGCAAAAAAATATCAATGTTGAATTTTGCTCGTTCGTATTAGGCATATTTGGCTTCTATTGAGTGTCTAATTACATGCCCTTGAAATTGAATTCATTTTTAAAAAAGGTTGCTCCAGTGAGTTGCATATTGGTCCATGAGTAAATTATATATTTTACTGATTCCTGATTATTTGGAGTGATGGTATGCATTTAAACAATTCAACTATCAATTTCAATGTTCAACTTCCAAATTTTTGAAAAAAAAATGAAATGTAGTTTTAATTAAATTATAAGCCTTGCCCTTTACGGGACTGCAAAATGCACTACTTAGATTTATTAATATAGTATTTTTTGACGTAGTTATTGTAAAGCGTTAACCGATACCCGGGAAACTGTTTTTGATTGTCAACTCAGCTTAAGTAAAATAATTTGGTCCTAATTCACGTATGAATTATATATAAACATTAAAGAAAAGCCATCCCTAAAACGTTTTTTATAAAAGTTTAAAAAAAATCTTTTAGTTTTATATTTTTTATCTATTACTTTAGTTCTATTAATTTTATTCAGAAAAGTCTAAATGCATCACTGCAAATATTGTATTTTGAAATGAAAATAGTTGTTTTCATTTTGAACAATCGCTAAATTGAAACTTTAATTGAAATTCTTTTATATTTTCTTGAGAAAAAAATATCTTATATAGAGGTTCCAAAAACTAACTATTGCAAAAATTTTGGATTATTTTTTTATAAAAATAAAGTAAACCTTTTGTGATAAAGGTTTACTTATATGATTGAGTAAATATAACCTTTTTAGTGTCGGAAGTGATTGCTAAATTGGCATAAAAAATCTTTTTAGAAGGATTTTTTTTGTATTTATTCTTGTTGATTATGTAATGTTATGATTCAAGGTATATAATGAGTTTCACAATTAGATTGCAATAATTAGCAGCTTTAAAATTTTTTGCTTGCATTAGATTTTTACACAACAATTTTTATAACATGAATAGAGTATATTTTATGTATATGAAAAAATATTTTAGCAATTTATATGCACTCTGCAATTGTTGATTATAAATAAGTTTAATTTGGTTTTGCTTTTAAATATACCACACTTTACAAGGCCGTATCGAACATAATAGGTTTCACTGAGTCATTTAACTTAAATATTATATCACAAATTGTGAGAACAGTGCTCTCCGTGTACCTAACGAGCTTTAGTAATACTCCAGTTTCAACTGTATGATTGGCTAACCATACATATGGCTTTGTTTAATTTTAAGAAATATCACTTTAATGAAAATTTTTGTCAATGATACCAAATGCTTTATATTTCTATCAATAAACAGCTTTATTGAATTCATTTTTTATTTTTCATTCAATAAAAATGTCCGATAGCGTATCATATGTCGAGCGTCTTGATTAGAAAAATAAGGTTACTGGAAAAGATTTCATATCAAACAGACAGATTTGCAAAATCATGTAATATTATTTCAAACCGAAAATAATTATACATGCGGGAATTTTAAAGTGCTCGCTCCTATTAATACTTGCTCTGTATGTTTTTTCTTGCCTCTCAAGCTCATCCATTAATAATTTGGATTTTAACAATAAAGTATTAATATTTTAAGCATTTTTCAATGGTTTTTTATTACTAATAACGCTACCAAGTTACACAAACACTATTAAGCTGCAAATACTAACTGAGTGAGAACGGTGCATGTATAAATCATTATTTTTATCGCAAGAGAAATATATGCTTAACTAATATGAAAAATTATAGAGGTGCTTAGATTCAATATCATGTTAGATTCTCACTTTCCAAAAAAAATTAGAAAGATAATGTCAGAATGGGTTTTGCCAGATCATCGCTAGGTACTTCCAATCGTTTTCAGTAGCATGGGAAATTCGATGCTATCTGAAAATGTGTTTTTATTATCAATTTATATGCTCTCTGTGCATAATTTATGAAATACATCATAATCTATTATAATACGGAATTATGTGCAAGATATTTTTTAAAAAAAGAAATTTCATAGAACTCCTATTGATCGCGGGGGATACATTCTGGAGAAGATTTAATGGGGCAATATTAATTAATCAATCGGTTCTGGAAGTCTTTATGACTCTCGCTTCTCAATTGTCTCAAATATTTTGACCTTGCATGAGGATGACTTACGGATGTCACCAACAATGGACACGTAACGATGATCTAGTCTGCATCTAGATGCGTTATGGCACTCCAATTTCTGTAGCTCTTCATCGGTCGAGGTTTAGTCACGTGTCACTTAAACAAAGTTTGAACATCAATGGCTCCAAAATTGGCTAAAAGACTAATCTCTTCAATGATATTTTGAATATCATGTGTTAAAAATTTTTGTGAACAACTTTATCTATACAACCTTCATTCGCGACTGGTTAACTTCATTTTGCACTTTGTTCATCTTTTATTTATTTATAAATGCAATAAAATTTTAAAAAGAAAAAAATCAGAAAAGATCCTACTAATTACTACTATAATTAATCAGCACTCTCTGGTGTCGCAACAAACGGGGGTTACCTGTTCTGAGATTTTTCAACATCTCACTTACTCGATAGCCAATGTGATAATTACGTTGCTGATGCCTTCAAAGTCTAAATATTTTTCTCTCGAGTGTTTTTCCAATAAAGGTATTAGTTGAACAATTATATTTTCTTCTTGGGTCAACTTACAACCTGCTAAGACAGTTCCCGCAGCTAACAAGTTCATAATGGATGTAAAATCACCAGTTCTTTCTGTTGCGGCAGTTATCCATTTCAACCTATGAGAAAACGAGTTTTTGCACTAACCATAAATTCAACGTGCAATATATTTTTATAGTAAAGGCAAATGAAAAACATATTTACCTCATGAAAAATTGATCCTTCAGGATATGAATCAGTCTAAGAAGATGTTCACAAACCGGCAATAAGTCTCGTAAACCACAATTCATATATGAAAAACAAGTTACTATCAAATCTTCCGTGATATCTAAAACTGTTGTACTTGGAATTTTGAAATCTGTAGTTGAAAGACAAATTTAATTAATTTGAGAAGATCTCAAAAAAAAGAAAATTCATAAGCTAGTTGGCTAGTTCTAGAACATCATTTGGGTCATTGCCAGAAATAAATTTCTTCTTGCTCCGTTAATAAATTTCAAAGATTAGAAGCGTACATATCCAATCGATCATCTTGAATCAATTGATGAACTATTTTCCGGTACTTGGAAAATAAATAATATCTAATTAAGGCAAGTCTAAGAGTGCCCAATTTCCAACAATTCCATGATAATTTTTGAAGCGTTTTAACTATTCCTTGCCGGCTACAAAGTTTAATTTTTTTTATTCTGTAGAAATTGCACATAAAATGCTTCCTCCGCCTCTGTATTTTTAGCTTTCTTGAAAGTTTGTTTCGTGCCCGGATCGAATCTGTGGTGATCAATAGCGGAGACGAACTTTTGAATGTTCCCAGGGTTCTTTTTTGTATCATAAATTATGGATCGTCCCACGTCGCACTCGCTTGTCAACTTACAAAAAAGATTCATTGCAATTTAGTCAGTCCAAAATGAAACTTTTGCATTTTTTACACTGACGAAACTTTACTGTACATATGTACTATGCTCCGACTAGAGGGGGTATCGAATCAGACTGGGGTCAGATTACTGCAGGTTTACTGTATATTGATAACTTTAATGCAATATGAATATTAAAATTTCACATTATTATTTTGTAAGACTGACTGATGGAATATATTATAATGAATTTATAAAAATGCATTTGCATCGACCTCAATTCAATGTGTATAATTTAATCTGATATAATAAGAGCTCTAAAGCGGACACGGCGAGCGTCCGGACGGGATAGTCGTCGCATCGAGCCCGACTAGGCTGAACCTATTTTCAATGCACAATTTTTAGATTTTATCAGGATTGATGTGATCTGCCATTACAAATTTAAAATATTATTCCTGCACTATTTGATTTTGCCTTATAATGTGTATCTTTGAAAAAAATCAACTCACTGACTGCTTTCAAAACTTGCAATTCGGACTTCAAAATAGATTTTGTATCAGATTGCTGCTTTAATTCTTCTAGGATTCTTTTAATTTGATAAGCTTTTACAAAGGTTTCAGATGAAAACATTTTTGATGCCAATTGTATACATGATAACATTCTAAGCAAAGACGCATCCAATAGACTATTTTTAAGAAATATCCAATTTACAGCCATATCTGTGGAAAATATATGCATTTTAAAAATGTACATAAAAATATTATCTAAATGAGAACTTTTTTTACTTAATTAAATATATCTTATTTCTATAAATATTTTTTAATTGAGTATTTTACTGTGATGATAATTTATTGTTTATGATAAATTTGAAATATTTGGAAAAACAAAAAATCATAATATCAGATTGAATAAAACTCAAAGGGGTAAATTGTTGATTTTGATGTAATTAATTGAGTTTTGAATTTGTGTTTTTAAATACCGCAAAGACCGATTTAACTAATCTATAAATTCTGTGCCAGAATGATGGATTAGTTCTTGGATTAATTTCAAAATTTTTTACTAAAATTGATAGAAATAATTTTTACTATCCCAATACATTTGGATATAAATAAATGTACCATATTAAGAAAATACTATTTCATTTAAATCAAGTAATCTATGCGATTTTTTATGTCGTGTTTTAAGTAACAACGCCACAGCGGGATTGAATATAATAAAAACCGCTTGATTTGAAATATTGCAAAGTTGAAAGAAGTGTTTTCCAAAAAGTGAAATATGAAGCTCGCCTGAATACCTGGTGATGAGCTGTCGATGTGGGCGCGCATGAATTGCGTAAAGAGTTCGAGAGCGAGGAACTGAACTTGCGAAGGCTGTCGTAGACGTCGACAAACTTCCCAACTTAACCGACCCGCCATTGCCACTTTAGTGTTGTCAGCTCTTAAAAATCAAATATTCTTAGGACGATTTTCAAAAATAATGGAACCTTCATTTTTCCATACAAGACAAAGCTTTTTTTATGCGAATGCGCAATAAAAAAATCTAAAATGAACACTAGGGCATGTTACAACCGCCAAAGTGTGAGCGTGTACAGGGCGACGAGCGAACGGAATTGTTTTTACTTTGGCAAATCAAGTCGGCGGAGAAGGCTTTGATACTTTTTCTCAAAATGATGTCGACGAAGGATACTCCCTTGAGCGACGATGATATTATTGCTTTGATTTTACATGGCAGCAACGATATTGATGTGAAAATAACTCCTACTCTCCTCGCTGTAAAAATACAAGCCGGCAACTTTGGAATAAATTAGAAAATCTATTTATTATACATGACTCAAATTCTGAACGAGCTTTCAAATTCCAACACGAACTTGAGAATTGCATGTCTCCATATTACAAACTGCGTAAAAAATAATGGTTAAATCGTGCCAAAGTTTGATTACCGATCGAGTTTGATTACATTTTAAAAGAGACAATTTCAACACAAAAATATGACGTATGCTGACTGATAACGATTATTTGTATGATTATCGTGTAAAAGAGACTTTAATAAAGCAATTCAAAGGTAGATATGTAGTGTTTTTATTTATAAACTTTTTTAATGCGATTTTTGGTACATTCTATCATTGATTCAAAGTAATGCAGTTTTTAAAAATAATGGTCTTTTTTATGCGATTCTCCGTGGAACGTATCTATCGCATAAAAACAGACCCAAGTGTATTTAAAAACAGTCGCTTGTAATTTTGCTATGCATTTTATCGAGGCCAGGTTTTCTGTCGTCAGCACTTGTAAACTGATTCGATCTCTTCTCTATCACTTTATATGATAATATATATTCTTGCTAAATCTTCTACATATTAGTCATTCAACACTTTCAATACATAATAATTGATGATTTTTTTTTTTTTTAACTATATAACGATGATCCCGTGATTGAGGGCTCGAATTACTCAACTCGATCCTCTCAGCATTGTCATATATTTTAAAACGCATACTCTATTAAATTCATTTCAAAGCGGTTGGCAACTGTCCCACAGAATGAACTGCAGAAAGCCATTTTTTAAAAAGTAAAACATATAAATAAAGTAATATTCCAAATTACATGGTGGTAATATCTAATTTTTTCCTTCTAAAATTGTTATGAAGTATGCATGTAACTTTAGCTATGGGATTATCACAATATGCCATTTCTTCGTTGCACTAGTCAGAATTCATCGTGCACACTCTCTTTGAGAGTAATAACATATCTCGACAACAGAGTCACCGACTATTAAATTGAATAAAACATGAACTATTGTACAAAATATAATATTGTTTGAATGCCTAAGTACTGAATTTTGTACTTTTTTACAAGCAGAATTGAAGTATATTTGTTTAGTGAAAAATGTGAGTGCATTTATGCAAACCAATAAAACTATTCGGAGATAATTTTTCTTTCTAAATCAAAGACAATGTTATATTTTCAATTGCTCGTTCATTTATATGAAATATAATTTCGTTATATAATATTGTTAAAATATAATTTCTATTTTGCAGTATATTTGAAAATATTACAAAATATGAAAATAGCCCAGCAAAAATAAACAAATTCAGACCAATATGAAAGAGCTCACCACTCTCCTAGTGATCAGCGTCCAGTCTATCAATGCAAACTCAATTTTGTGCTCAGATTGCAAGTTGCGCTTAAACTATCACTCTCTACGTTTGTCTGTTTACAGAACTATATAAAGATAAAATGTCTAATCGCGGACTTTACATTTCCTATAATACTGTAAAAGTCTGCTTCGCTTCGGAGGATGCTATCAAATTGTTTCGATAAAAAGTAAACATGACATCTAATGCTTATGATCTTCTTTAAAGTTTTACTTCTGTCTGCATCTACGCATCTCTTCGAGAATGGATTTCGAATGCTTCTATTTATAAAAACAAACGGGATATTTTAAATTACACAAAGTCGACTATAACACTGAACTACGGTAGCAATTTTGGTGACGGTTGCCCAGTTACAAGTGTTCACTCGTATTTATATTCAGAGATCTTTAAAAATTATTTAAAAAGTTGAATATTTCAAATTTTTAATTTACAAAGTAACCAACTGTCCGAGAAATTTCGATCTATTTTCCAGTAATTAAGAATATTTTAACTAGAACTCAACTGACACATCTTTCGAAAAACTCTCGTCTCACTCGATTGACTTGTCTCAATGACATGTCATTTTCCCTTTAAAATCTAATAAAATGGGTTTCATTTTTTTAAATGAATTATTTCAGACATAAATGTCATATTTCATCAGTTTATTCGCTGAAGCTATTGTTTTTCTGCAGGAGTTTCTAAAAATCTCATGTTTCAATACAATCCATATGATGATGTTTTACTTGCATAGTGAAGTTTTATGCTCAAAATAAACGTCATGTTTTGTTTTATTCCGTTTAATGCATCTTCATTCTGATATAATTCACTTACACATAACTTTTACAAGTCTATTTTTGCACAAACATAGTTTCGGTTGGAGTTTTTCGAGCGACAAGAATTATGAATAGTACTTGTTAATTTTGAACGCAAATATACTTGCATTTCTTTAGGCATGCGTCACAATTAATCGGTTAAACAAAAACTGTAAAATCAATGTTCCGACTCAAAATATTGACATTCGATTTTATGACAATTTAGTTAGAAGTAGTGTGGGCAAAACTAGCAAAGGATTATTATGAATATTTCCAATAATCTTATCGAGCATTTGTCAAAATCACTTTATTTTGTGAAATATATTATAAAAGACAGACTCGAATAGGCTTTTCTTTGTAAATTTATCTGCGCGGAGGCATGACGTTCAACATTTGATTTCACCATATGTTACACAATCATTGATCATTACGCGCACTTTATTTTACTAATATGTAAACCGACAGCTGCATAGTTTATCTTCAATTTATAGACAGTATCGTATATAGTCGAACATTTTATCCGCATTCTTTCTATCGTCCCGGGGCCGACGGAACGCCATCGATTTTATTTCTCGATGATGTTCTTCGGTGTCGAAAAATATTCCAGAGATTTATTCGTAGAAGTGTGACATTTTTATCCAATTCGAATGGATAAAAACGCGCCAGCCGACCGGGACCGATCTCGGAGTTCGCCGCGGGCCCGACGTCCGAGGACGGAGACGCTCCGGGGGCTTCGGTTCGAGCCGGGCATAAATGACAAGGCGAGTTGAAAACGCATTCAAAAACTTTATTGGATAAAAGAACAAAACAGAATGGAGAGAGAATATTTTACACGAGGAGCTTCCGAAAAAGCGGAGTGATGTGGCGTTTCTCGCCCCCCGGAGCTCACTTCTTGGCCCCAGGAGGCGGAAGGGGGCGGCCGCGCTCTTTGCCTCGCAGCTTGACTGCGAGCGCCCTCTCGATCTTGCCGATCACCAGATTGTTGGGGATTCCGCGGCCGGCTTCGTAGTCGTTGACGATCTGCGGTTTCTCGCAGATCTTGGTGGCGAGCTCCCGCTGGCTGAGTCCCTTGGCCTGGCGCGCCTGCATGATCAGCTTGCCGAGATCGAGCGGGACGGTGTCGTGCTTCAGCTCTTCGGTCTCGCGGTCGAGCTTCGCCGTGCTCTTCGTGACGACGTGCTGGCGGTTGCTGCCCCCGCCGAACTTGTGCTGAGTCTCGACGGCCTGGCCCTGTCGCCGCGCGGCGTTCACCGCCGACTCGGTCTTGACGGCCTTCTTCTTCACTTGTTCCCAGTCGGCCATGTCTGTCGTATTAGCCGTCGCTATCGCCGGCCACGCTCGCGGTCCAAACGCCCGCTTTACCTGCCAGCTCTGTCCGTATTTACGAATCTCATTTTTTCCTCCATATTCGTTGTTCATTATTATTATCGTGTCTATTGCGTCTTCTTGAAGCTGTTCAATTACATTTAATGTTTTATTTCGACAAACTTAAAAATTATTTTCTTCAACAGAGAAAAAAACAAATTACAACTAAACGGAACAAACGACTTCTTTTCAACGTAGAGAGCGACGCAACGCGAAATTGTAATAATAGAAAAGGGAGCAATTGTATTACCTGCCGCCTGCACGCTGCGCGGTCGGCAACACTGGCGATCGGTCGGTCGCTGTCAAATCGCGGCGGTCGGTCAAAGCGAGATGGAACTCGAATTTGAAGAAGTTTTACTTTTCGCCAATTTCAAAGACGTTCCGGACGAAAACGTGTCGGAGAAAAACGATTACAACTTTTTCAAAGCGATCGGAATAGACACGGAAACCCCTTTCGTGCAATTGAATAACTGCGTCTTTCGAGGTAAATTGTCAATATCTCTCGGCGTTACGAAATTAAAAAACTCGAACTCGAGCGACGATAAAGCTCGCATTTCCTTTCAGGAGAATACGAAGAGGGTTCCGGGACACATTTGCTGTTCGAGGACGACAATAATCCGCAGGAAGTGGATCCCGTCTTCGGAAATAATGCAGAAGTCCCGCTCAAATATTTTTGTAAAACAAAAAAAGCTTTAGGTTTGGAGAAAATATTTTTCAAAGCGAAAAATGAAAACGGTCAGTGCAAGACTCTCGCTGTCCCTTCTTTTTGTCCCATACTTCGGTTTGAAACGTTTCAATTGGCCAGAATTAAGTTGGAATATCAAATTTTATGCTCTCTCTTTTTAGTCGTAGAAAACGAAGTCGTCTCCGAGAACGAAAACAAGAGTGCGACCGCCGGTTGCAACGCCGCGACCGTTCAAGAAGCCGTCGACAACTTTGAAGTATACATGCACCAATTTCCTAAAAATAATTTACCCAAAATGGATTCAAAACTTACCAAGGGCGCGAATCGCAAATCAGACGGACCGCCGGTCGAAGATTAGGAGAGGACGTTTGGTCACGAGGGATTCTCAAATTGCTCGTTGCTCGAGTGTCAGAGCAAATCAATGTGTGAAATGTGAACCGGTGACATATGTAAATTTGTCGATGAACATCTCAAATGCATCACTCTTTGCAGACTATCATAATTAAAATTGCAGATGTGTGTATCCTTATATTGTGTATAAAGACATCTCTCTGTTCGAGTCGATTTTGAAGAATCGATTGATACAAATTGAACGCATCGTTAAATTTATTCAAGAGAAAAAAGATACTGACTGGTTGGAAAGGTTGAGATTGTTATCTGTTTATTTCTGTAAATTGATAATATTAAACATTATATATATATTTATAATATGATTTTAATTAATGTTATATACTATTTTGACTATGACTCTTGACCTAATTGTGACAAATAATTCGTGCAAACTTGTCCCCGAGAAAGTCTGATTGTTCAAAATTTTTCAATGGAGAAAGCGAAGCAAGGTACATACGGCGTTTCGCAAATAACTTGGAATACAACTGTGACACGAGTTGAATGAGTTTCATGAAATATTCCATACAATTATATTTTACCAGATGCCATTGTTTTGCATTGAAAATTGAACTTGCCACAGCTAGGATTTCAAAGGCTCATATGTATCCAGGCCAACGCTGGGGAGGAAGGACACGGATGATTGAAAAACACGGATAATTCAAATCATCAATCTTTTACTTGATTTTAAATAAAATATCATCTTTAGAATACAATTTTTTGTTTCATAATTTTAATACTCTTTATTTATTAATAAAAAGGGTCAGTCATTTCGAATTTTTCTTAAAGCTATTATATCATTAGACGTGATTTATCTTTGTTCAGCGTAATCTAAGAATGTTTCGACGTAATTTAATGCCATTTTATGACTAACGTAGTCACCGGTATCTTCTTCGCCTGTAGTGTCCTCTTGAGAAATAAAAGAAACAATATCTACATCATCCGTGCGATTAAAACCTGGATCTTTTAAATCGTGATAGAGGCACTTGTTGATGATGTTTTCCAATAATCCATATATTGTAAAAATAACGTAAACGATAAATAACGATACCATAACGTAAAATTATCATAAGTATAATCGGAGATATTCGCGAAAGCGCACGTTAAGAGTCACTGCCTGTGTTTAGGATTTTATCCGGGCAACGGACCCTTTCCTTTGTATCTCTAGCAGGTAGGCGAAACACTATGAAGGATCATAAAAACCAATATTCATTTCCAAATACTGTCCTAAACACGATACGTAAAATAAAATCACATGATTTTAAATCTGAGTGGAGAAAAAAATGTCGAGCCAGACTCGACATGGCTAGAACTCTAGCTAACTTCTTACCCGCGCTCAAAACGCAAGTGGCCACTCGAGCCACAGTTGAGAATGAGCGTGTCCTCGGGGACATTTATATTAAATTCAGGTTTTGCAACTCGCCGAGCGAGCTGGTGCGCTCCGTCAGTGGAGGGTCTCCGGGTTCCTTTGTCTCGGATGAAAAATGATAGACCCGTTTCGTCCTGAACTGATGCAAAAATTTGGCCTCGTTGCTGAGAAACGATTGAAACTTCATCACGACGCGGCATTGTGAGCAAACGCGGTACCCATCTTGCGCACAGCTTTCTCGTGTCCAAATTTTCAGTGTCCAGCATTTTTCGAAAGGCCTACTGGGCGTCTGCTAGCTCTGGCGCTGACGGGCGACGGTCATCCATATTTATGGCTGCCAAACAAATACTAAACAACGCAGCATCTTGAAACTTAAGCTTTATAAGGTGGATACTTATTATCATAGTATTTTTTTTGAAAAAAACCACCATCTATGTTAGGTCGGGTACTTTTAGGAGTATCTTCGTATATTATTTAAAAAAAAATACATTATAATAATATATTGCATTTATAAAAGTATTATTCGGCGCTTCATATCCTCGTTACGGCTCTGCCAAAAACCTTAGCTAGTTACTAATTTATGTAAAACGTTTTAATTTTTGAAGACCTTAAAATTAAACTACGATAGAAATGGTGTGGGTCAAATGAGACCCGCGATGCTTGCAGTGCTGCCAAAAATAGCGAGTCTCGTCAAGGGTCAATATGTTACACGAAAATATAGGGAAAGGCAAAGCTGAACGAAATTTAAAACTACATATTTTCTTGGGCATAATTTAATTTGATATTTTGAAGGAGCACTCCGAGAGGAGTGTCGTATCGAATGGCGTCTGCGCAGTGCGAGGGCGAGGGCGACAGTCGTGCGGGGGCGCCCGGCCGACGCGCCGTCATGTCGGCGCAGTCCGAGCGCCGCGCCGATAACAACAACGGCGAAGCCGAAGTCGAGCGTCCGCCTTCTTCGAGTCTCTTCGACTATCCCTTTCTCTCCAAGCGCTCCACGGCCTCCAAGAGGTGAACCCTCGTCCTCTGTCAGATTCTATCTTTACGTCTGTCGATGACCGATCGATTCGTCGGCAGGCTGTCGAGTCAGGCGCCGCAGTTCCGACCCGAAGAGTTCAGCGTGGCGGCGGTCATCAGCAGCGGGCCGGCGCCTTCGCGGCGTCGCGAGGAACGCGAAGCGCTGCAGAACCTCCGCCGGCGGGTTTCGCCCCATCAGCTCTCGAGGACGCGACCCTCCGTCCGCAGCCCTCCGGACGAACCGCCGGCTCTCCTCCGTTCGGTGAGCGCTCGCGCTTTCTCCAGCCCCTCTCGCCCCGCCCCCCGCGCCCCCGCCCGACCCCGAGTCAGCTCCGAATCGAATTGCAGATCGCGCGCAGCGGCCCTCTCAGCGTCGTCGTCGAACTCAGCGAGGTCCGGACGGCCTGGCAGGACAGCGACTTCATCACCGAGTGTCTCTGTTGGCACAACGTATACAGACAGCGTCACGGCGCACCGCCTCTCACCATGGCCCCCGAGGTACCCCGCCGCCCCCGCCCCCCGCTCCCCTTTCCCCCCGCGATGCGCTTACTCTGCTCTCTCTCTTTAGCTCTGCGACTACGCGCAAACGTGGGCCAATCATTTGGCGCACACCAACAAGTTCTCCTATCGCAACGACAGGGAGATCGGACAGAACTTGTTCCAGAGACCTGTGAACGCACTCCAGAGCGACGTCAACGGTAGGTTGCCTTTTCAAATATGAGCACCGCAAATGTCAAACGAGTCTGTCAAACTGCCGGAACCGATATAAAATTTTATGCAGCCGGTAAATGCAAACGTCATCCGTCGCGAATTAGATTGACAAATTCGACGTCAAAGATGATCTTTAAATTGCCCAGAGTTGCAAGTTTTTTCTTTAGGTGCCTTCTCAAACGCTAAGAGAAAGCTATCGCCCGAACGTCTCCGTCCGTTAAATTATGAGAGACGATTCTGTGCATCATTTTTCATATTTAAGATGAGCCTTTTGTGAATTTTGAATATATATATATACGAGTTTTCACACATATATACAATTTCAAACATTAACAGCTACGCTTCGCAACTGGGCTAATTGGCAAAACATAAAAGCAAATAATTCAGATCGTTTGCGTTTTTCATATTTCATATTCATTTTTCTCATGCAGTTAAATATATTATATGTGTGTTATAAATTTTAATAAACACAATTTTCATGTATTTTTAAGTTCCAAACTGGATTCGTTTTAAAGAATAACCTCTATTGTGAGTATAGAAGTGATTTTTAACGTTTTGATATGTATACATTCTTCCTTGTGTTATTGCACGCTTTTGAAAGAAATGTAAATCGATGTTTATATTCAAATTTCCACAATTTCACTATGTGTGCCCGCTGTGACATATTTCACTGAGTTCTCGTGCATTGCAAATTCCACATGAAAAACATTCACGATGAGCTTGCGTTCCAATTCGATGAGCGATCTCGTCAATCTTCCGATCAAAGTGCACCGTAACACGTCACAAATGCATATATAAAAATGTATCCATTCGAAAAGGCGAGAGGCGAAACCGTTTGACCGAAGATTGACGCTCTTGCACGTCTTTCAGGTCAAGAAGTGTCCTCCTACTGGTACGCGGCAGTGAAACAATACAACTATTTCAAAGAGTCTGACGTGTTGCATGCCAACGTCAACGCAGGTATTTCCAAAGTGAACCTCGGATCGACCGAATTCGACTCGCAACGTCGACTGACATCTTAAGAGATTTTTTCGTACAAATTTTTCAGGTCACTTCACGCAACTGGTCTGGGTGGCCACCCGACTGTTCGGCGTGGGAAAGGCGAGATCCCGGGCCGGAAAGGTGATCGTGGTCGCCCATTATTCGCCTCCCGGCAACGCGTCCGGAGCCTTCGAGATGAACGTGCTTCCGCCCATTCCGGACTACAATTCGCCGTTGCCGTTTCCCTACGACGGAGAAGATTCTCGATTCGCTCTGGGACCGAGCGGAAGTATCATGAGCGTCGTGAGCTAATCGGTCGTCGCTTCCTCCGGAGCCGTCGGTCCGCCCCGTGGCTCCGGTCTGTACTGTTTTCAGGGCTCCGTTTGAAATGAGACACGATCGTCGAAAGAGATGATATGAAACGACAAATTAAAACTGAGAGAGTTTGCATGGTGGAATGCGCAAATAGTAAATTATATGCTGTAAAATAGACATCGATACCGCAGAGCTGTAGAAAATATATTCCAAAGATGAAAACGTTTCAAATAAAAAGCATGTCATAATCAAGTGCAGATAATAAGTAGTAGATTTGACTGTCAATTTCTTTAGAAATAAAATAGTCGAGAATCAACTATAGTACCTGTGAAAAATTCTTATGTTAATGATGTAAGATAATCAATTTGTACTCGATTTTCATAGACGAAAGTAGAAATTATCAGATGAAGTTACAAGGTCACAAATCAATTATGTCAACCTTTTTGCATCGGAATGGTGTTATATTTATATAAAAACAAGTTACTACATTTTTAAAGCAGATCTAATTTTGAAATCGCCAATGTATATTGTTAATATTTTAGTATGTGACTAAATAGCGTGCAGTACATTAAATTTATTTTAAATACGGACAGTCCTCGACTCAACCGAGATAGGTTCCCAGACTCCACTGTTCGATCCGACTCGAGGGTATAACCATATTTTTAAAGGACACTATGTGCATATCTTAAATTGTCAATATGACTAGATCGTGTCGATCAGTAAAGAAGAAGGAAGTATTTTTTACACAATCCGATGAATGCAAACGGGTTGAATAGGGTATTTACCATTAATGTAATATTAGAATAATTTATGATTTGGACTAATGTGACTACTTGATGCTGAACAAAGTTATATGTTTAAATGCACCTCAGTCGAGGGTCACTCTAATTGAGAAATAATGATTCATTGAATCTGAAAATGAAGTTCACAAGTTTGACTCGTGTTGGCTTTTAAAAACAATCTTTAGTTGAACTACCGATTTAAAACCGGGTTCGGTGTGGCGTTTTCGAAATTTTACTTAATCTAATTGTTTCTCAATTAGATTGACTTGGGTTAATTCAGAGGTTATTGACTAATTTATGTTTCACAGGAAATGAACTTTGAGAAGATGAAAGTTCACACATAGTATTTCACATCCGTCGTTCGCCACAGGATTTCATACATTTTAATCCAGATGATTAGAATGCACATTTTGGAATTAAATATTACTGCATTCTGCCATTACGAACATTAAGATTTGTAATAATTTTACTGTTATATTGATAATGTTAATGATTTTCTAAATTAATTTTGAAAACCTCCGAATACCTCGGGCCTAGAAGTCAAAGGGCTGTCTTGTAGTGCAAATTTAGATATTATATCAATTTTCGTTCTGCGAAAGGGTAGACTGAACTTCATATATTTGTGCTTTCCGCAGGCGTGTCACTGTAGTATATTGAGTAGGAACGAGAAAAAAAAACTTCAATATCTGCAGTGCCCCGGGACAATCGTCACATATTTGTTGCCTTTTTTTGGAACTTCTTAATGACAAAATATAACAAAATGAGAAATGTACTTTTCTCTCAGTCATTTGTAATACGTAGCGTTGGTTGTGATTTTAAATATTTTAGTTTTAATCAAGCAGATTAGCCGTTATTCTCGTGCGACAGTTCCACGTTGCGAATTATCCGAGATTATCTGGTCTTCGCAGGCGTCAGTCGACTACGGGAAGATCAACGTTTTCTTTGGAGAAAAAAAACTGTCGAGGATTAACATTTTAGTATTAATGAGCTTCCGTCGGACAATTGGACAATATGTATCGCATCAAAGTCTGCAGTTAATAAATTTTTAAAAGAAAAAAGTTTTTTTTATATCCTTCCTGTGAAATCAAATTTTTCATGTTGTTTTTAAAGATTAGAATTCATAAATAAAAACTAATTTGATAAAAAAAATGTTTCTACATATTGAAGGTAATTCTTGAAAATAAAGTGTAGTGAAGCTCGTAATTCATTCGCAAAATTCGAGAGGTAATATTCGAAGAAGATTGCCGAATACTTTACTGAGCTATCGAGAGGAAACTATCGTCAGGTTTGCGATCGGACATCTACGTCGAGTACCGATGAACCCTGATTAAATGGAAAGCTCCATATTTTCCTGAAAGGATAAAAGAGAACTAGCGAGTTTCGCTCGCACCAAACAGCCTGTCGGTACATGTAAAGTCTCAAATTAATCTCAAACCGAGCGTGCGTCTCGAGAATCGTTTTGTAAAACGTTACATAAAAACAAACTACTGGTACTTGAAAAACGTAGCAATGGACAAATGAAATTTTATTATTTGTATACATTTGAATGCAAAATAATCTTAAAGTTCATGTAAAACACTCGCCTAATATAACCGAAATCTTCTCAAGTTTATTTTTATATCTTCACATTTACAATATTATCACTTTTCTATGAACACTAGAAGCGCGCTGAAAAGAAAATGTCCCTTGTTTGATTGACATTTTTGCAATAGCGTTGTTTCATTAATATTACAATGAATAGATTTCTTGTTTTATTTGAATTTATTTTATTAGCATTATTTTCTTTATTATAATAAATCAATCGAACTGGAAGGTCTATTTTATTCGGTTGCGTTTTGATTGTCGTCTTTACCTATCACAAACTCAATTATACATATTACAATATGCACAATAAAGAAGATAAACTTATCAACGTTTATTTATGACAAAGAGGACCGTGTACGGTTGCACTAAGATGATATATAAAGATTTGGCAGTCACACAATGATAACCAATTTTGGACGGTGATATTGGTAAGTTCTCTATACATCGTTTTCTGATATATTATAAAAATTATCTCGACTGGAGAAAAATGGCATAAGAATAAATGTGAAATAAACGTTCATAGTAAAATAACCATCAGAAAACTTACTGTAAATAAAAATATTAACAGTTTTGACATATTTTTTAGATTAGATCGATTTGACAGAAAACGAAGACGAGCTCATTCCGTCCATCTGTGTTTGCAGCTCGTGCACACGTAGTAGAGTCTCATTTCTTCCTCGGCTCTCCGCGTCTGCCCCTGAAAGAACACCGCCTCGCGGTTGTTGCACTTCGGGCACTGGTGTTCTTTGGTTCTCGGCAGAGTCGGGTCGCTCACCACGTCCGGGTTGATGTGCGTCAGCTCGTCGACTTCGTGCATAATTTTGTTCACGTACACGCAGTTCGAATCGGCCATCTGTTTGTAGTCGCAGTTGCGGCATGCGTAGAGCAATACCTTATTGTTCTTGTCTTCTTTCGGATACAACATGTTGTTGCATTCTTGACAGAAGCGGATGCCGACGTAGCCCGGGCCGCCGTCTTTGCGGGAGCCGGGATCCGACGCCGTTCGCATCATTTTCGCGCCGCGTTTGACATTTCTCGAACGGCCCTCGCGCCGTTCGCGCCGGACGGCCGAAACGAACGGCTGCCGAGCGCGTTTTCAATATTCAAACTAAAAAGACGAATTAAATCGAGAACGAAAGATTTTAAATTATAGAAATGGTTCTGTCGATTCGAAAGTACATATTTCGTTTTCTATCCGATATTCGATGAGTGTGTACATTTTAAAAATATTTTAAAAACGCCGTCGTCGATCTCAGAGGCAAGCGTTCAGTTTGAATATTTTCAAAGTCAAATTGCGAACATACAAAATGAGGATATTCTCAGACGTTCGTATTAAATATGCGATGCGGACGGACGGGCGTCCGTCGGTTTGCGCCTCGGTGTTGCCAGGCGTCCCTCTTCCCTCTCTCTCCGGCCGAACGCGAAACCCGTGCGTCGTCCATTTCCGTCCCGGCTTTGAACGCGTCCTGCCGCGATGGGTGAGTCTCCGCAGATCGTCTCCCCGCGGTCCGGGGGGGGAGCGCGGGATTCCTCGACGCCGCGGAGTCCCGGCCGCTCCGCTCGCGGGAGGCGCCGGGCCGAGTCGAGGGCGAGCCGCGTCCGCCTTCGCTCGTTCCCGCCGACGGTCGCTTCCGCGCGAATCCGCGCCATCCGCCGTCGGACCGCCCTCCCGCGCCCGCCGGGCTCGGAGTCGCGCCCGCGCCCGCCCGGGCCCGGCTCTCTTTCGGCTCCCGCTGACTCTCGACTCTTCCAGGCAAACCTCGCGGATTACGGACGGCCCGGAAGCATGCGGACCACCGGCGCCGTCAGCGCTGGGCCGACAAGGAGTACAAGAAGGCGCATCTCGGCACGCGCTGGAAGGCCAACCCCTTCGGAGGAGCGTCGCACGCGAAAGGCATCGTCTTGGAAAAAGTGTAAGTGCTCTCGACCCGCCCCGCGACCCCTCGCCCCTCGTCGACGGACGCCGCAGCAGATTGGAAACGCACGTTTCGCAGTATTACTCATGTGACTTGTAGGATTGAGATCACAATCACAGGATAATACTGCGAGAGGTGGTTTCCGCTTTTCGCCCAGATGACCGGCGCACGCCCGCCATGATGCCATGTCTGATATTTGCTACTCTTGAAGTCACCTGATGAGAAACAGATCTGAGCGGGCCACCGGGCGGCGGATCTCCTCTCGCGCCTCTCCGATCCCCTCTCGTTGAACCGTTCGCTCTCGGTTACAGGGGAGTCGAAGCCAAGCAGCCCAACTCCGCCATCAGAAAGTGCGTGAGAGTGCAGCTCATCAAGAACGGCAAGAAGATCACGGCGTTCGTGCCCCGGGACGGCTGTCTCAACCACATCGAGGAGAACGACGAAGTCCTGGTCGCGGGCTTCGGTAGGAAGGGTCACGCCGTGGGAGACATTCCCGGAGTCAGATTCAAGGTGCGAAAAAATTATGTGAAGTTTTCCAACTCTGAATTCAGTCTGTTGATTGATCGAATTAAACTAAAACAAACGTTTCTTTCTCAGGTCGTGAAAGTCGCCAACGTCTCGCTCCTCGCTCTGTACAAAGAGAAAAAAGAGAGACCGAGGTCGTAATGTGCAGATATAACTGAAAATAAAAGGTATGCCTTATGTCATAGTACATCTTCGATGTAAAAATTATCACTCGACCGTTTGTCGTCGAGACTGTTGACTTTCGACAATGGTTAATCTGTCCGTTCTCTTTTTAGGTCATCACATTCCTCGAAGACGCTGCTCGAGGTTCGAAGCCGGATTTGTAACGTAACGGTTGACATTTATTATTTATAAAATAAATATTTTGAAAAACCTCACTTCGGAGTTTTCAATGATTTCCTGAATAAGTTTACACAATCTGAAGGGCTATTAAAAAAATGATTTGAGAGGAAAAAAATGTCGGAAATCTGATTATACGTTTATGAAATTAAGAGTGTTGAGAAACAATCGAATAAGGTTCTGATGAAACTCTATTTCTCGTGGATCTATTGGGTAAACCTGTCCATACAATATTTTATTGTTTGTTGGTATTGGAGTAAGTATTGACATCGAAACTAGCGATGCTAGATCCTGTTAGTGCAATTTGCATTCAATATAATGGTCGATTACTAGTTTATGGAAATAATCATTTTTGCAATATTTCATTGTAAGATTATATTTGTGTTTTGTTGCATTGCTTGCGACTGCATTCCCGTGGAATAGTTGGAAAAATGTGATATTGTAACGAAAGTTTGTATGTTGAATAAAAAGGTAGTAAAACTATTTTTGTTAATGGTCAATTAGGCATGTAAGATTGATTCAAATATACAAAGAAAATGAAATAATTCGTTTTATTTGCACATTTTCATCACTAGTAGTCTGAATCGGAGCCGTCATTGATTTTTCAATATGACCCTAGCCCTTAGCGCTTCAGCATGACATGTGTGTGAACTGTATTGAAAATTAAAAGATTTTTTATGTCAAAATAATTGATTTGTGTCACGAGTTATTAAAATTGCTAATGTTTAGTGATCTTTTAAAGTAAAAACCATTTTGAATGTGAAGGGATTTGTCTTTGCAAAAAAAGTTTCTGCAGTTTGTTCAAATTATGCAGCCCTCGATAAATGTTTAGGTTTTGGTCTCTGTTTTTACCGATGTGCTCTATTTGGATTATCTGTTTAAACTTCTGGCTGTTAAACAGTAATATATTGTCATTTGCGAAGACTACAAACTGTTAGCCCATTAATAACTTTATAATGTTTGAATAGTAAGTTTCAGGGGTATCGAGGTTTAACCTCTCAGTGCATCGTGCTAGAGGAAAACAGTGGTAAACAAACCTACCGTTCGTTGATTACATATTTTATATGTGGACTTTCATTATTTTCACGTTGTACAAATTGTTTTGATTTGAGTTGTAAATTTGGAAGTTCTCAATTTAAAATTTCACCGTATGTATATTATATTACCAAATTCTCATCTACTCTTATCAAATGATACTTTCCTTTTATCTTAGAATGAAGCTAATCTCTGATTGTGGTAAAAAATATTTCAAAATAACTTGGTAAAAATCCATTTTTAACGATATATAATTTTTGCTCAATTTATCTTATTTTAATAGTTGAAAATATTCTATTTTGAAAAAATGAATAAATATTCATATTTGGTTTGTATTCATCATGGAAATGATTCAAACGAAACTGTTATGTGGTGTATGAGGTATCACGAAAACATTTTAAATGTGGTATTTTTCATTTATATCATGACTAAAAATAGGCATCCTTCGCATTGTTATTTCTTATCCCTTTAAATTTATCAATCATTTTTTTGTTTTGAATTGTTCAATCGGTGGTTTTTGTCAATAATAATATGTAATTTTGTTTTACTTCTTTATATAAGCGACATTTAATATTTGTTTTTCAACATAATGTTTCTTCTCGCATGTAAAACTATTGTTTGATTGTATAGTAGTATTTTGCTACGTATCAATTCAGCTGGAAAATATTGAAAACGATACATAGATTACTGAATATAGATGCACAAGTATTAGCAAATAACAAGAAGCAAGTGAAATGATTTATCATCTGATAAATGTGTATTTTATAAACCTTAATCAGAATTGCAGTGATGTCGTATGTTTAATTGAGAGAAAGCGAGCCACATAAGATTGGCTATGCGAGTCAAATATGGAGCTCTTGTCTCATTCCAACCTGAACAGATGTTTTTTTTAATAAGAAACAAACAAATAAGAAAATAATTTAATCAACACTGAGTATCATAAAAGTTGTAGGTTTGGCGGGACAGATAACAAGATATTTATACAGATGAACAAAACAACAGGTTCAAATTTTCATCATATTTGGACATGAAACCTTTTCTTTATTGAGAAAATGGTTAAGGTAGGTCAGTTTTATTCGCATGTTCCGGGAATCCGCAGCATCTCGAACCTCTCTGATCTGTTAGCAATCAGCATTATTTATATATATTGTAGATCACATGTAGCATCGTAGTGTAATGAGAACTGATGAGTGAAAATATTTTATAAAAACTATTTCCTAGTTTTTCCTCACTTTTGTATTGATTCAAATGCCTTGATATTTTTTAGTCTTTTATTTTCTGATCAATATTAATTTAGTTTTATTTATATTGATTATTAAATCTCAGTTCGGACACGCGTTGTTCGCGTAAACTTTGTTTAATTATGACCGCTTCCAATTTCAGATTTAAAAAAAATGAGTTTCTTCTGATGAATATCGATGCTTTCATGGTTTTTAAAATAAATCAATTAAATTACTTGTATTCTACGTTCACTCAGGATACCCGTTGGGTGAGCGTTCAAAATAAAACTCGGTGGTAATGCTACCTTCAATATCGAGCGAATGAGGAGGTGAATGTATGATACAGACGAAATGGATTTAACCCCTTTCCTATGAATGGATATTGAAGAGGCCCATAGTTCTGTAGTGGACTGTTAGTGGCTGCACTATGATGATGATGACTTGTATTCTAAATTCTTTATAAATAGTCGTAATGACCTCATATATTTGAAATTTCTATCTTATTTTTAATGTTGTGATGGCTCATCAGTTTCAAAATTCTGTTATCAGGGCTTGATAAAATGTAAACCGGTGACGTGTCTAAGAAGTTTATTTCATACATGTATATTATAAAAATACTATTTACAATTCTTCAATAACTGAATGTAAATTTGGTGTAATGAGACAGTGATTTTGTTTTCTCTATATGGTACGAGGTAGTCCCTTATGATATTTTTTCTACACAAAAAAACGTTCGGATCATATTAAATCTTTTCCATTTCTTGGTTATTCATTCAACACGGGCTTTTAGATTTAACCAACTTCATCATAATGAAGTGACATGCTGGGAAATTCCTTTCTTCTGGCTGACATATCAAATGTAAACAACACTGGTTTATGCTCCATGTCTGTTGATTAAAGCATAAAAATTAAGAATTCATTTGGTTCGGATCTAGCGTCTATTTGTAGATAACTGTCAAATAAACCGTTACAAGCACGCTAATTCGCTCCTAATAAATCTTCGTCTTTTTTTTTTTAAACAACTCCGAAATTGACATTTTTTTAGACAATTTTGACAGTTAGCTTTCGCACGGGAACAGCTTTTGAGACGCGGTACGGCGCTCAAATTCCTACACTTTAGGGTAAACATCAACACTTTCGATGCCTCCGGAACAGTAGTATAATGTTAAATAAAAAGTCTGGAAGCGCTGATTAATTATAATATTTTAATACCTCCTCTCCTATCCGCAGTGATCCAAATGTCCAACAAAACGTTTTTCCAATACATAATTTCAAACATAATTTTATTATATTAACGTTATAATAAATTGTAAAAAAAATGTACAGTTTATATTATACAAAATTTCCAAATCGTCTATAAAAAAGTGGGAGTACTGACCCCGCGTGCCCCCGCCCCATTTCATCACTGCTCCGGAAATGGCATTTTCATGATTAAAAAAAAAAAAAAATTTAAGTTTTTCCAAGCCACTTTCATACATGACTTCATTCTACGCGTTGTCGATGTTTATAGTATTTTTACGCCAAGTTAAACCTTTTTCATTTCAAATTAAACTGTCGGATGAAATGAAAAAAGCGCAGGGATGTCAGGTTGGCATCCCCGTGCTTTCCCCCATCCAACTGTCACTTGTATTTGTCTCTTAATGTTTTCGTGAGTATTTGCCAAATTTAAATGCATCCTTATACGTATATTGTATGCAATAATTGGACCAACAGATTAGTCAGTTTGGCATCGCTTCAAATCTGTAATTTTTCTTCTTCACATTTTAATGAATATTTACAAAGTTTAAACACGTTTTTGCGTATATATAGTATTTGGAATTTTTACATTAACATAAAAATAATCTTATGTGTTTAAAAAATATACCGTTTATTTAGAGCATAAAACATTTCACCTAGCATCTGACGGCTTAACTTGAAATGAAAAAGGCTTGACTTGGCGTAAAAATACTGTATCATAGCTTTCATAATATTAAATTGTTTCCAACAAAACTATATGGCAACTCAGGTTTAATTTATACCTAAATGTAGCAAAAAAATCCAAAATAATAAAAAAACAATCTTACTATAATTAAGTCACATTCAACGGGATCATAACAAGCCGGAGTTATTGGTTATTAGTTCATGTAACAAATAAGGATGCTGCTAGCTAAAGCTCGTCCGTTAAAACTTGAAGAAATATTTTTAATTATTAATATAATTTTTTTTCAAGTGAGTGTATAATTTAAATGAATGAATGAACTATAAGATAGTTTAAATACGTAAACGTCGAATGACAAAATATCATAGACAAGAATTATTCATAAATATGGCAAGAATTTGAGAGCGTTCTGTCATTTCAACTGTCCGCGTGCGATCCTTTTGTTTTGAATCTCGAATTGGTTTAAATACGATGGCGCCGCTAAAAAATCAGTGAGTATATTACATTCGAAAGTATTGCAAAGATGCCGATCTTTCTATCGATATCTATTCTTCCAGATCCCGTTTAGTTATTTTAGGTTAAGGTGACTAGCGCGTGTACACATTTTTTGATGTTAAAATGAAATCAACCGATTTCATTCAAGCATTGTTATCGTCACCAATTTTTCAGTGTTTTTACTCTCGGATAAGTTATAGCAAATCAAAAAGTGAGTTTAGGCCAAGAACAACTGAATAAGTGGACTGTTTAAGGTTGCATCGATGCGAACGCGAACACATGAAAAAAAATCGAATTATGATTTAAATAGTAGGAAATACTATTTTAAAAATGCGTTCTCTACTATGATATGGCTGATATAAAGTATAAAGTATCATGTCATTTTTAAACAACAGCGGATATTTACTGTGTACTACAAATTGAACACTTAGAACGCATAATCTACAGCAGCACTTCTTAACCCCCCCAACTTCCTCGCACGTACGTGATACATGCGCTGCTATTTAGCCATAGCGTACTAACCTGTATCACGTACGCCCTTTAGGAAAGAAAAACCCGATGTCTACAAAACGAACGTGACACGCAATGAGTTTATAATATGATCAAATATGATGAGGAATAATATTGTTTTCGTAATACAAAGAGAATATTAAATTTTAAAAAAAATACTCATCTAAAAAATAACCCTCGTTTAAGAACAGCTGATCTACAGTAATACGTTTCATAATATACTAGTCACCGGTGTTTGGCATTGACCACTTCCCCGGTGAATTATTTGTACACGTATTTGAATCAACGCCGGAAATCAAACGACAACTTTAAAATTTTCATATGTAACACATATTCGTGTCAGCACCCAAATTGGCACGCTTTTGTTGTACGCGTATTTGTGTCGACACCAGGGAAGCGGTTAATATTGACTCACTCGCTGACTGGTGGTATGAAATATGTTGACAAAAGGTAAAATGTTCGATTGGGTTAAATATTATTTTAAAGATAAATTGAAATTGTATCTCTTTCCGATATTTCAAGCAGCAAGACTTGTTTATAGTCACAGAATAACAGTCATTTTTTGATACCATTTTAATTCACCTATAAAATATTAATTAACGTGATCGAATACTTGTTCGATATTAACCAGCAAACATATAAAAATGACTGCCGTAAATCTTAAAACTATTAAAACTTCTTATTTGTGTATGAACAGTGAAGCTGATAGTTAAAAAAGTCAAAATTTATTAGACAGATAATAATTCTTTTTCATATTTAAAGATATAAATGGAGAATATTTTTATTCAACTTTGAATAAAAATATGCACTTTACTATTCTATACAACAGTAACAATTTAAAGATATGTTATAAACATTTGTCCAATAAAGTATAGTTTCTTAACCCTTTGAATAGTGAGTTAATTTTAAAATGACGTAAGCGTATATGCTTTATTCGTATGTGCACCACATATCATCCACAAAAAAAAACTTTTTCTCAGGATCGCACAGCGTGAGTCAATCTTGTATATCAATAACACTGTTGATAGCACACAATACAAATATTTGGTAAACATAAATAATACACATGTATGTCTTCACTTTTAGTAACAAAATAATGCATTTGTTAAGGCTTGAAATCGATTAATTTGGGTTATTTTTATTGATCGATACAATCGTACGAGTGTACGATCAGTCCGTACTACTACTCCGTCTCCGCACACGTCTCTTTCTCGCACATTGGGTCTGGAAGCGTGCGAAAATTCTATTTCTGTATCAGTTGAATCCGAATGCCGATACGTGAAAATAGTCATCAAAGGGTTTATAAAAGTTACTAGAAATATCTATTATGTTTTTACATTTATTATGGATTAATTATAATGTTTCCATTTTCTTCATTGTGGATTATAGTTTTTTTTTATCTCAGCCTTCCATTTCATATTTTTATTAAATCACTTGAAAGTCACAAATATTTCTGTTTATTTCAGATTGATATTAGATTTGAATAGTACTGACAATATAGAAATGGATAATTGCATAACTGACGATGAAGTGGAAAATATCGAAACTGAGGTCTGCGAATCTGGCGACGATATTAAAATGGAAAGCTGCGAAAACGATGAATTTGTTCAAGAAGATCATGTAGTTCCGTCGATACCTTGTGATACAAATTTCAATCACATAAAGAATAAAATTGTCAGGTCTGCCAAAGGACTCAAACTGAAGAGAGAGAAGAAAAAGGAAAAAAAATTAGCCAGGATACAGAGAAGAAAAGAAGGAGTCCTTCCTCAAAAACCACATACTATAGAGAGTTTGAGAGAAAAAGATGTGACTACAATTGACAATTTGGATGCAGATCAGCACGAAGAGGTGAGATAGACTCATCAGTTGTTTTAATCTGAACTTTTTCCAACATTTTCCAAATTTTGAGCTTACCTATATATCATGGACGGTCAAACACTTGATTACTATGGGTGATCGGTTTTTTAAATTATAGACGCCGACCTACAGACATTGTGTGTGTTAAGTGATCATAAGAAAAGCAGTCATTTAATGTCAGAAATAAGTTTAAATTTAAAATGAACGTAGATATTACAAATACATATTCAACATCAATTTATTTTTAATAAGAAAAAAATAATTTCTTCTCATAAAATAATCACGATGGGCATCAGAGATGCTTACATATCAGACAGGCGGGTAACTCGGAATAGTTACACGGTCGACTGCAGTCTATGCTTTGGCTGCCCTCAGTGCAGAGAAAAAATATTTCAACTTTAAAAATTCAAATTTCAATTAATAGATGATGCTTAAAACACAATTTTGAATCACAAATTATAGAAACATAATTTTTGTCTTCTGTTTGTAATATATAGTATTTGCATAGAAGAGATTACCTACATCTGCATTCAGTGATTGATACGGAATGATAAGAGATAAGTGTTTTTAGCATCTATTTTTAAAAAAAATAGCGTTTTAATTCTTGAATTTAGCGTTTTGGAGCAAATAAAATAACACATTTTAGCATCTATTTAGCGTTTATTTCTTATTCAAAAATTTGAAGTTAAATAGTCTAATTTAAACATAATTTACATACATATATTATAGAAAAAATTTGAAATTAATAAAAATAGGAGAAAAAGATCAATTAAATTTAAATAATTTAAATAAATTTCTGCTGTTAATTAAGTTTTTGCCTTACAACTAGATTTTTTTAAATATATGAATTCATGGTAATTTTAATGATGAATTTAATGAATAATGAAAATTATCAAATACATTAAAAAACATTGTTTAAATGAAACATTGAAGGTTATTTAAAAAATAAATCACATTAACTAGACATTTTTTAAGTTGTGATATACAGTAGACCTACAGTAATCCAGCCCCAATGTAATTCGGCACTTCCTGCAGTCCAACATCCTAATACAAGTACAGTACATATGTACAGTAAAGCTTCGTCAATGTAAAAAATGCAAAAGTTTCATTCTGGACTGCCTAAATTGTAATGAATCTTTGTAACTTGGGTGGTGAGTATGGCGTAGGACGATCCACAATTTATGATACAAAAAAGAACCACGAAAATATTCAAAAGTTTGTCTCCACCATTGGTTGTGTGCCAGGCGAGAGGCACTCTTTCAAGAAACCTAAGTATTCAAAGGGGAAGGGAATTTTGTATATGTGGTTTTTTCAGGAAAGAAGCAAGCATACACCTATTTCTGGGTCCATATTGACCATAAAATCAAAGTTGTTTTATAAGGAGATAACAAAAAAGAAGACTGTAGCTAGCTTAAGTTTGTAGATGGTCGGAACTCTTCAGAAGTTGTCATTGAATACATTTGATGACAGTAACAGGTTTATATTTTTCGTAATTGTGTTATTTCTATAATATGAAACCTCATGTTGTCTATGTATGTCTCACCATTTTTGGATTACAAGTACTCCTTTCCAAAAAGTTCTGGACTATGAGGGATCAGGGGCAGTACTATATGATCTGACAATTTGAACAATCCGACACTGTTTGTCGGATTACGGTGGGTCTACTGTATTTAGAATTATTTTTATTTTGTTTTTGTAAATAATGCTGAAATAAGGTATCATTAGCTCGGTAATAAGGTAGGTAATATAAAGCAAGGTATTATTGTATTTATTTTTTTAATATTCCAGATATTTTTTAACATTTAATATTTTTAAATAAATATTTTCCATTTAAAAAAAACCATTTTGCATTTTATAATTTAACTCTTTTAACCACACAGGCTAAGAAGGATATGGAAGTTGATGAATTGTCTTCATATTATGAAAATTCTTATTCTCCAAAAGTACTAATTACATTTTCGGATAACCCATTACGTAAAACCAGGATTTTTGGCAAAGAGTTAACTAGGATCATTCCAAATTCTGAATATAGATTTAGGAAGAGGTATTTATAATTTTTATAACTTGATTTTTTTGATAATCCTATTTGAAGGGATTTAAATGAAGTTTTATCGAATTAATTTTTCATTTTTTGTTTTGTCTTTTAAAAAACTATTTTTGAATTAAATTCAGGTTTAAGTTAGGTTTCATTACCTGCACTGATTGAGTGACATTGGAACCCTTTTTTAAAATTTAAATATTAAATGAATATCTATGAATATTTTAAAAAAATATCGGATATTAAAGATGAACAAATAATCAATTCATTGTATTGACTGGATAATAGGACATTAAAATAGGTAAATTAGGAAATAAAATCGACAATGAGGAGATCGATCTGGGGGTATTCTCTCAATTAAAGGGCCGGACTAGTAACTCAATCATCATGGGTTTAAATCTTTCAGAGAGCGGCTGGTAACTACATTTTTTTAAAAATATATTTGCTATTTTCATTTAAACATTTTGACACGGTTGAAAAACCATTTTGACCATAATTCCATAAACATATTGCTCCAAAAAAAAAGATAAATTAAGAAAATTGCTCAGTCTTTAAAAAAGTACTTGTTACCAAAATGGCTGCGAAAACACCTGCCGATATATATTCACCCAGGTGACCTGCTCAGCAAGCAAGCACAATTGAAATTCAGAGGTCACTACCTTCAATATCGAGTGTACGAGGAGTTGAATAGATGATATAGACAAAGCGAGCCCTTTCCTAAGAATAGCTATCGAAGAGACCTCAGTTTTGTAGTCGACTGTGTTGATGATGATTGCCGTAAATCACTCATTCAAGGACAGATATTTCCGACTTGGCGATTTTAGTATTGAATGTGAATTTGATACCATTTTATTACCAAATAAATTAATAGCTAATATTTAATTTCAGATCAGCTGTTAAAAAAATTGTTAAGTCTGCAGTAGATCATAATTTTACTGACATCATAATAATCAATGAGGATCAAAAAAAGCCAAATGGATTTTTATTAATACATCTTCCCGAGGGGCCCACGGCTCATTTTAAAATGAGCAATTGCAAGATTACAAAAGAAATGAAAAAAAATTATAGAGAAATTAGTGCTCATCGTCCCGAAGTATGAAATCGATGTTCTAATATTATATTTTGTATTTAGTTACAACGATGCCTCTATAAGATTATTTTTGTTTCTGTAGGTTATATTAAATAATTTTACAACACGCCTGGGCCACACAGTCGGACGGATGCTAGGCGCTCTATTTCATTATGAACCTGAATTTAAAGGGCGTCGTGCTGTAACATTTCACAATCAAAGGGACTATATATTTTTTCGACATCATAGGTAAATTTAAAATACACCAATATCTTAATTTATGATTACCACTGACCTCATTAATTTTAATCTCAGTTTTTGCCAATGGGGATTTTTTTGCTTATACTTTTGGCAGTCCAAAGTAGCACTGATTAACGTGTCGAATCTGGAGCCTACTTCTGGAGTTTTTCTTTACCATTCCAAAGCATTAAAATTCCATAGCAATATTCAACAGATCGCTAGAGTCGTGGCACTTATTTTATCATATAAAGATGGTTGTTTTTTTTAAAATAAATTTCTTTTCTTGCCTTATATTTTTTGTTCTATCATTTTGACAACCGTTTCCAAAGCGATTGCTTATGCTGTTGCTTTGATTTCAATGATAATCAATTTTAATGGATTATCTGCATTAATCAACTTATATGCAAATTTATAAAAATACCTATGAGGAACACTGTCTCCTCCGAGAATTATCGATGTGTGCTCATACTTTTGTATCAATGTTGCCTGATTATCAGAGCCGACATTTAATTACATTTTATCTTTCAAATTCTACAGGTATGAGTTCACAAAAGATGGAAAAAAAGCTAAACTAAGAGAACTCGGACCCAGATTCACGCTTCGTTTACAATCAGTACAGCAAGGAACTTTCGATTCAAAGTTTGGAGATTACGAATGGTCAATTCAAGGACGGAGACATCAATTAGAAACAAGTCGCAGAAAATTTTTCTTATAATTATACATTTATGTTTAATATAAATATTTTGTATGAATAAATGATAGATTTGAAAACAATATGTATATATCTCAATACAACAACTTTTAATGTTTAAATTATATTGGTCGAAAGGTTATGACGATCTTTGATTGCTCTCGCTCTTTAATAACTCACGTTGGCCTAAATCTGTGCTCATGGAGACTAGATTTTGACTAAAATATATAAATAAAAAAAAATCAACAATATGGTCTCTCTAAAAATGGGTTTGGAAAATGTATATTATTATCAAATTGAATTTATTATCAAACACACAAAAAGAGTCACATTATCATCTGTAGATATGAAAATTACAACAAGTATAAATTTGTGTCCAAATAAAAGATTGAAAACGTAATTCATAATTTACTTATTTTGCAAAACAAGTTCGAATTATGTGTATTATTATTTCATGAACCTGAGATGCCTAAAGTATTCGATGACATACCCTTGATATATCAAAATAACGGTTCAGGTGGATTGATGAACATTGAATTATATGAATAAATTATACAAAATGTTTATAGCGTTAAAAAAATAAATTAAAACATTGCATTCCTCTTATGTGATCTAGTTAGAGAAACAAAACTGACCTAGAGAAGCTGTAATGATAATATGACAAGGTTTATTATTTATTCACAATGTCGTTATTATTTTTTAATCATTAAAAACGTTATTTTCCTCTTTTAATGATATTTTTTATGTGATCTATTTTATTATGAAGTGCTTCATATGTTTTAATTAATAATATGAATTATTTTTATACAATTGCAATATTTTACTCATGATTATATTAGAGAGACCGAAAAGTAATTATTTTTTTTTATCACCTTTTGCCAGCATAAAGCTAATTTTTCAATTCTGCGTTTTTACTTCGCCAACTTTGTAATTTTTTATACGTCTTAATGTATGCTCTAACGATCTAAAATGGTAGTAATCCGACGGCGCAAGATCTAGTAAATAGGTTGGATGAGGTAAAATTTCCAATCCAAGCTCTCTTCTGAGCTATTTCTGCAGCATGCGCTCTCGTGTCACCGCGAAGATTTTTTTTTTAGTTATTTGACCAAAACATCGTTTTATATGAGCTCTTATTTAATTCGTTCGAATTGTTCACAACAAACAATGACTGTAACGATCTGATTATGCAATTCATAATGCCAACGGGAGCATCGCAGAGATTAGATCGGTGTTTTCAAATCATTTTATCATATTTTTCGTTGAATAAAAAGACTGCGTGTGAATACCACAAATATGTAATTGACATTATCTATCTTATATATATATATATATATATATATATATAAATTCAGTATAATTTTAAAATCATAAAGCATTGAATTACAAATGAAAAAAATCGACGCTTACTGGAATAATTGAAACAGAGACCTTATTATGTTATTCGATATTTGATAATATTATTAATAAGATTTATTAATATTAGTAGATCTATAATTTCTAGGATTCAAAAAAGGGAATATAAAATACGAAAAAGGATTTACATTGAATCATCAGTCAGTATAAATCAAATTGCTCGTGTAAAAAATAATTTATTAGCTAGAACGGAAAATTGTTTAATAATATGGATTGAAGATTGTCGTCAAAAAATGTACCCCTGGATAGACTTCTGATTAAAAGAAAAGCAATCAAATTATTTGAGTATTTAAAAGAAAAAGAACGTGACTCTAAGAAAACATCTAAGTAACACTAAGAAAAATATTTTCACGAGATCTATTGTATTAATATTATCATCCAATACTTTCTTGTGGAATGTCAGGTAGAAGATTCGAAAAAAGATTGAAATGTTTGAATTGTGCTATAAACAATAATGACAGGATGTCATAAATAAGTCCACTTGTTGACATCGTTGTTTCGAATTTTCAAGATACATATTCTCCATCGGAAGAAATTTCTTTAGATGAATCTCTTCTTCTTCATCGAGGGCGACTGTGGTTACGGCAATACATGAAAGGGAAGAAAGCTAAGTATGGCATCAAGTTTTATAAATTGTGTTTCCCAAATGGATACATAATCCAGAAATCTATAGAGGAAGGTTAAAAAAGGAGAACACATATGGTTGAGAAAAAATAATATATATATTTCTAAATGGCACGATACTAGAGGTTATTAAGTATTACAACCAAACATCATCCCCGACTAATTCAAAAAGCGAATAGATATGGAGTCTTAAAAATGAAGCCTATTGAAGTTGTAGAATACAAGTTTATGGGTGGTGTTGATAAATCGAATTAAATGATATCCTATTGTTTTGAGTTGCATGTTTTAGAAAAAAATCCTGTCTCAGAAAATTATAAGAGAAAAACTTATTATTTACACTGCAGGTGGTGCTCGAAAAATATCATAATGAATAATTTTTCTTGTAATTTTTTGTGAATTTTTCCTTTTTAATTTTTTATAAGCTTATAAAATTATTTTGCAATCTTATGACCTGTATTATTCTTTTTTTGTAACTGTAAACCCTATTTTTAGTAATTTTGCAAATGTGTACTTTTTATGTAATTATAGCAAATTTGCAAGCCACGGAATTATCCCACATAAACAAATTGAATATAATACAATAAAATAGAATACAATCCTCGGCAAAAAAAAAAAAGTGTTGAGAACAAGTGCTTTCGGCTCCCATTGCTTTAATACAATACACGAGAGAAAAACCGACCGCTCAATGGGTTTTCTAGCGATGGTTTTGGGATTCTTTGAATAAGGTCGCAATCGGATTTACGAGACGAGACAATCAGAATCTGATTGTGCGTCAAAGCGATCCACACTATGGTGCCGTTGACGGTTCGATCTCGCTCCGGTCTCGGTCCGATCAAATCTTAAATCTCAATAACAGCTGTGTTAACACTATTGCTAGCCATAATTAGAAGAAAAACATAACATCTGTCGCTGCACGACTAAGGAATCCAATCCCGAGCCAAAATCTCGATCCCGGGATTTCGAGATTGCATTAGATCATCCCGGGATCAGTCCTGGGATCCCGGGATTGGGATTTTCAATAGTTTAAGAAATTACATTGATAAGTTTAATCAAAAATTGAAAATAAGTCCATTTGTTTAATATAATTTTTTTTAAGAAAAGATAGAAATACAATTCAAAAATAGAGAAATAAAACACTAAAAAAATCAAATATTATATATTTGCGAAGTGTAAAGCTAAAAATAGCGAAAAGTTAAAAATGTTTCTTTGTATAATAAGTTTTAAAACATTTCTCAGCGTTTAACGTAACATTACAAATGTTTATGTTATGTACACGACATCCTATTTAATATGTGTGTTTCTATTTACGATATTTAATCTACTTTAATGCGTCTGGCTAATGTTCAATAGCGATTATAATTTGTATCGACTGATGAAACTTTATCTTTCGCTTTTTATGCCGACCAAACTTCGAAAGCATCGCCACGTCACGGATCGTACTATTAACTTTGAACTTCTTCATGTAAACCTTTGAATTCTCCATATCTACAAACAAGCGGAGACTCAACGATGCATCCAACATTTTTCTTCCATCAGTCACACTTGGCCCTTGGCCTCCAACATTCACGTTCATACTTTTGTGGCCACACAGCTGTCTCTATTCTTTATTTACTTATTTTATTTATTTGTATTGTAACGCGGAAGGAAATCCGGGGAAAAATTGCAAGCCTATCAGTTTGGATTTTCTATCTTTAGAAGAGATTTCTATAAAAGAGTAGTGATACGCGGACGATGACATCATAGGTGTCATCATATCGGCGGCCGATTGTCGGGTGTAGAGTTCCCGGGAAGCCCCGACGGCGATCGGAGCGAGCGGCAAGTCCGAGTTGTCGGGGATTTTTGCCAAGATACCGGGGATTTTTGCAACGCAACACCAACATGACGACGAAAAGAAAAGGCGCCCAGTGCGCAGTTGGCGACCAGACTTACGCGGAGAAGGACCTTCGGGCTGCAGCAACGAAGATAAAGAAGCCGACCTCTTGCGGCAGAAGGTGTTCAATGTTACAGTATGTTCTTTATTTATTTGTATGATTATTTATACGGTTATTTATGTATTGTCGGCGTATACACGAAAAATTGGACGGAGCATGGAGATGAAGGGCAGTCGTCGCTGCAACTGTGTACGGTCGCTTTTAACTTTTATCCTTTCAAATTACTTACGGAAGCGATTTATTTTAATCTCAAGTGAGATACATACATATTTCTCTATCAAAACATATGTGGCTCGCGTGAACTCTTTTATTAAAATTTACACTATCGCACCTTTTTTCGTTCGAAAAAACGTTATTTCAACGAGAATGCATTACAATTAACGTTTCTTGAAAAATATAACAGTCTCGCCCCACTCTTGGCGATACAGGATTGAAACCACCACCCGGAGGCAAAACATGCCCATTTTTAACCGGAAAATGTCCTAAAATAAATTCGGATAAAAGATAACCATGTTTAATTTCATCGACCATCCCTGCAAAATTAAATTTTATCAAATGCTCTGCAATACGGAGCCAATCGCTATCATTGTTGGGGTTTTCTCGTGCAGCCTACTTTCTCATCGTGTCCGAAGACGAAGGCCCGAATGGACCCTGACGCCTCCCTTGCTGAAGTCTTCGTATGGAACTCCAGCACAAACAGAGGACGGAGCGCCCGCCCTCTCGGCAGCATAGCTCTGCACCCTTCCAAGACATATTTCTAGTAAACGACGTTTCAGAAGAAAAGTCGCTGCTCTTTTGTCTGTAGCTGATCTTCATCTTTCCGACGACATTATAAAATCTGCTCAAAAGAGAGGGAGACGTTTTCCCCGCTTTACACATTTTTTGGGAAGTCATAATTTTTGAATTTGTCACGTTTTGTACATGAAAATTAAGATCATTGCAGAACGTTACAATAGCATCGAAGGAAAGGTTTATTAAATGGTAATAATATAGCTGTATTTGTTAGATAATATAATCCATATAGTGCTAAAATACATCATGACTAATATTTATAGAAAGTGGAAAAAAAAGCAAATGCTTTTGGGAGAATTTCAACCCGGTAGTCGGTATCGACTCGGAGTAGCAGCGACAAATGCTGTCGGACCGACGACCACTGTTGTCACTGTTTCAATAAAAATACACAGCGGAAGAAAACATTGCTTTAAAAATAAGATTTTGAACAAATTTTCAAATAACGTTATTTATTTTGAAAATTATTTTCAGAAGAGATTGACACTTGCATTGAACCGTTGGATAGCATACTTGTCATACTATGTAGTTCAATTCTTCTACTTCTTTGTAAGCTCATATGCAATTTGCAGCAATACAAAATCATCGGTAAGAATTTTGCAATTGAGCCTTGTATTAAAATCAGAATAAAAATAATACAAAACAACTTAATTTTACAGATATTGTCTTTTGTGTGGATTGGTTGCTGGAAGTTTTTACAAAGAAAGAAATAACACTGGCATGTCCTCCGCCTTCTTTAGCTGTTCTCAACTTTATACATCACCAGTTTCAATGAGGAAACCTAGTAAAACCAATTCAGGTAACAAATGTTAACTACTATTGTATTACTACAAATGTTCTATTTGTCTTTAATGTGAATGGTTGAATTTTTTGTATTTGGGGGCTGGTGAATTTCATTTTCGCTTTCTGAGTCGCTTTACTGAAGTATTCATGTTATTGTGTGGAGTGAATACTGACTTTTCAAGTGGCTAGCAAATATTTCCGCCTTTGCTGTTTCTAGTCCATTCTCTGTTTTTTTTTTGATAGGCGATGATGTTACTTGGGGTCGTTTTAGGTATTTTGTAATTTTCCACAGCAAGTATTCTGTGGCGGTTAGTCCGTAGAGATAGTCACTGATTACTTCATTTTTGCTTTTAGTGATGGCATTTTTAAGGTGTTTTATAGCATGGTTTAGTTTGTTTTCCGGCGATCTTGTTACTTGCCAAAGTTTTCTTATTTTGTGTTTTTTTGCAATTTTCTGTTTGATTGTTGTGCACAGCAGTTTATTTTTATTTTTTTGCATCCATTCTGAAGTTGAATTCTTTGTGTCTTCCCGCAGAGTAGTTCGCAAGTAGTAGCAAGAAATTCAACTGCGTTAGTGAGGTTCTTTTTTATTTCGAGGGGTAGGTGTTTTTGTCGTCAAGTGGTTGTCGATTAGTTCGCGAAACATTTTCCAGCTTGTGCGGTTATTGGTTAAAGTTAAGGGTTTTAGTATTTTCCTTACAAGACTGCTCATCGTGACGGACGGGAGAATGATTGGAGGACAAATCGAGACTGGATTCTGCCTTGAAGTAAGCAGCTGATATTCTTTTTATTACACAAAAGTCTGGTGTCTGAGTTTTTTTTCTGTCAGTTGGCCAGTACGTGTTTTGATTTGATGCGGTAATGAGATTTAATGCAACGATTGCCTTGTATAACTCTTGTTCTTTGTTAGTTATCAGTCTCGAGCCCCATTGTGTATATTTGGTGTTCTAATCACCATCAGCAATTGATTTATTTATAAGGGTGCCGTGAAATTGTTGGACGTTTTCATTTTTAATACAGTATCTAGGTCAGGGGTGGCCAACCCAAATGATCATGCGGGTCACTTTGGCAATGCATCATAACTCCGCGAGCCGCACATCAAATTATATTATATATCCCCATATTAGATTTAGATACACTATAGATATTTTGGAGTGAAAAATTGAAATATAATGAGTTATTATTATTGCGTTTACTATAAGGAGGACCGGAAAAAAATAAAAAAAAAAATTCCTTAAAGAAAACTTTTATTTAAAAAAAAAACAAATTTAATCAAAAAAATAGTTTCCATAATTTTCTATAACCTTTCACCACCTATTGGGTAGTTTTCGATGCCATTTTTGTAAAAAAAAATGTTTTTCATCGAAAAACTTTTGAATATGGATTTTCATATCGTCGAAAGTGATGAGATTTTTATTTTGAAGAGAGTGCTCCAATGATTTAAAAATGTGATAATCAGGGAGCAGGAGAGATATCAGGAGAATAGTCGGGGTGAGGTAAAAGTTCAAGTCCAAGTTGCATTATTATTTCTTGGATGACTTTTCCGGAATATGGTCGGGCATTATCCTGTTGCAGTATTCTCAGTTTGTTATTAACAACAGTGAATGTTTTTTCGCAGTTCTTTTTTCATTTTCTCCAATTGTTGGCAATACAATGTTACAGTAATTTTCTCACCAGCTTTTAATAGTTCAAAGTAGAGTCGACTTCAAACACTGTCGATATTCCACCACACATATAGAAGAACTTTTTAAGGTCAAATATGGTTTTGCTATTGGAACAGCTGACTGACCTGGGGAAAGCCATGGTTTTTTCAGGTAGAATTATTGTATAGGACTCACTTCTCTTTTTCTTCGCAAAAAGATGTCTGGAACCTGGATACTTGGGAACCTGGATAAAAGATGCACAGATCGTTCTTCGTTGCTCTAACGCAGTTGACATCAATGTGTGCGGAACCCAAATTTCTTGTTTTTGAATTTTACCAATGCGATGAAGGTGTTCTTGTACTATTGACCATGGGCAGCCAAGTTTAATCTATAATTCTGACATAGTTTGACGAGGATCTGATTCCACTAATGACGTCAATACGCCATCATCCAATTTTAAAGACAATTCTATTTTAGGGGCAACCCTGAAATCTCTATCGTTATTTTTATTTTTTTTTCTTCATCTATGACATTTATTAAGTTTTAATACTTTTCCATATGTATCTGTAATTGTTTTTGTTATTTCTTTCTCCTTCATTTCCCAGTTAAAAAAGAACAAAATACAATACCGTAAATGTTCTTCGTCGATTGTTGGCCCTGACATTCTTAACAAACAAACAACAAATAATATAAATAAAAATAGCAAATTCATGACCCCCGCAATCTACTAGCAACAAAAAGTATGTATTTAAGGTGTCTTGACACAAACTGACCCTAAAATCAGATACCTAAAAATTTTGATTTCTTTCCGGTCCTTCTAATATTATTCTTAAATGTAAACATAGATAGTATAATAATAATGATACTCAATTCACATTGTAAAGAAATATATAAATCTAAAAATTAAATATAAGAAATACATAAATATAAATAAAATCATTAAAAAATATTTTACTAGTGCGATATTTGTTTCTCCGCTCTTTCATTTAGCTTTTGGAAATCGATTTCAGTTAGGGTATTTGAGTTTATTTTTGGGTGGTGGTTAAGCATTTATATTTGGAAATATTCTGGGATCGATTCAAATTCAACATGAAGAGGAGATAAATATATTTCAAAAATTTTATTGTGCTTGTCTAACTGTAAATTACTGAATCGGCTTTCAAAATCAGCTGTAAGCTTTCTTATTTCTTTTGCATATTTAATGTAATTGTTACATTTTGATTTCTTAAATTCTTTCAACAATGGAGAGTGGTGAGCGAATTTCTTTTCAATTGCGATTACTTTGGCCAGTATAAAATAGATATATTTTCTAAAAGTGTGATGATTCTCGCTGGCCGAAAAAATATTCCAAGCAGGCATGCAGTCCGCGGGCCACGGGTTGGCCACTCCTGGTCTAGGTGCACAGTACATGGCTGAGATGGTGATCGGTCCTCTCCAGTCTTCTTTGACGATGTTTGTCACCTGGAGGTGTTCCTCTGTAAATTTTGAGTAAAAAGAAGAGAACCTATTGGATGTTGGTGCAGTCAGTATTTTTCTGTTCGTGTTTGCTTGTTTCACTGAAAGACTTTGTGCTGGGGCTAGCTCGTTGTCTCTTTTTTTTTTGGATTTTTCATGACTGATCATTGTTATCGTCCTCAATTGCACCATCCTCAGATAGGTTTTTCGTTGGTTCAGATTGGTCTATGTATTGGATGTCGATTGATGGCTTGTCCAACAAGTTGACCATGGTTGGTTTTTGATTTAGAATTATTATATTAAATATTTGGCACCACTGATATTTGATATGTATCTAGCGGTGAGTTTTAATAAGTGTCTAATTTCACTATATTTGCACAAAATTGTTACATAATTCAATACATGATGGTGGGTGAGTGGATGTTTTATGTCCATATTTTTGTATGTAATTATTAGTTTTTTATTATGTGTTTTGAATATTAAGCCCGAATTCCACACTGTAAACTCGTACTCGTAAAAATTGAAATAATGCATAGCTTTTGTGTTGTTATTTTCAAAATCTCGCGGCGACCCCGACTGTAATGTACAACATCAATTAGCATCTGCTCGATGAAGTAGATAAATAGTTTAATAAAATTTTGATTTTCAAAATTGCCATATATTCAGTTATTTTATTTTGAAGATCTGTCGAAGAAAGTTTTTCACTAACTTGCGCAATAAAAGCACAATATAGGTTTTTTTATTTTGATAATAGTTTGAACAAAATGTTATGGTATTTAATATACATATTTGCAATATACAAACCCACAAAGGTTATTAGTAATATTTTTTAGAGTGATATTTTTCAAAACGTGCCCCTGTGTAGTGGCAAATCACAAAACGCACACACATGTAGAAATTTTCACTCTTCTTTTTTTACAGTACACACTCGGCATTGTTTTTGAGTGAACTTTTGTTTTTCCCCTTTTTTTTTTCATCATCATAAATCACTTCTGTCAACGATACACATATTTCTTGTATAGCGTATAACTGATTCAGGTTTCATTATGGACTCACCACTTAGTCGATCAATTTTCTTTTTTGCGATTATATTTCTGGAGTGCATTGTGGATAGCATCGTCACTTCTCGCTTGTTTATCCACATTTGTGCGAGCATTTTATTATTTTTTTGTGGTAAATTTCTGTTTCACCTTTGGCCAATCGCTGGGTTCCACAGCAATCGGTTTGAAACGAATGCAGCGTTTCAAACAAAGTTGGACTGGTATACCAATTATCTATGTATAACGCTCGATTTTTATTCAAATGTGGTGTCATTACCACGTTTCCACTAATACCCAAATTATAGTTTTTGTTTAGCTCTGTAGTGACTTCAGTATAAATTATGAAGTCGATAAAAATTCCACTTTTGCAATCAAACAAAATAAAAACTTTTTGTGCGTGTTCAAAGTTATGCGGTTTTTTAAAGCAATTTTTTCTTTTTTTTAAATTTCATAAAGAGTACTTATCGATATATTTCAGATAAAATAGGAAATAAATCATCAACACTAACCAAAATTTGGAAAAAAAATTGGCACTGAGTAAATCATATTGCATCTGCTATCGATGACAACGACGACTCTCTTTTATTATAGTTTAGAATTTTGAAAAAAATTATTTCGTGTTTTAGCATTTTTTCAATGTTTCAATGTTTAAAAACACATTCTCCAAAGGAATTTCTAAAATTCCAACTACTTATAAAGTAAGAGCTATTTTAGTGACGCGGCAAATTGGCCGGTCCTACCATAATGAAATCTTTTAACGCATTTTTCTCGAAATTATTTTTTTTCAACGCGGTTGACATCATATCTCAAGGTTCAAGTAATTAATTTACTTCAAACTGGGTAAAAACCTTTTCTATATAACTAGTGTTCCTACCAGATTTATGTCAAAATTTATTTATTAACTGTTTAATAAAATTTAAAACTGGGCCAAAAAGAACTAGACTGAATTTTCTTTTAAACAGTCGCCATTTTGTGTTTTTTTTTGAGTTAGGGACTATAGTGGCATCTTTACTACACATGAATTATATTGTTGGAAAGAGAAAATCTATATAGAAAATGATATTGACACTGGGTGTACTATTTTTTCCAAAGAAGAGAACAATTTTGAGTTATATCGAAAATCGTAACGAAAATTAATTAAATTAATGTTTCAAAGTTATGCGGTTTTTAAAATTCATGGAACGAATCTTCACTTTTTTACATAAGTTATCGCTTTTTTGTGCGATTTTCCGCGGAACGTATCTACCGCACAAAAAAAGTTTAAGTGAACTTGAAAAAGATATTTTCGTCGAATTATTTACAGAAAACATTATAAAAAGATCTATTTTGATCAAGAAATGTTTGTAGAATAAGTTAAGTCACAAGGGTTAAGATAGGTACGCAAAAAAAAAAAAAAAAACTATTCACGAGGGGGTCCGCGAAAAAAAAAAATTTCCTCAAGAGGGGGCCACGAAAGAAATTTTGCTCGAGAGGGGGTCCGCGGACTACATAAGTTTAAAAAGCGCTGGTTTAGGGTATAGGGAAAGGGTGCCCAACCTTTTTTGCCTTAAAAGCTACTTTTCAATTTAAAATTGTCTCCCAATCGACTTCTAATACGATTATTATAGGAAGTTTTATTTAAGCTTTTTTTTTTCTTTCAAACTTAAAAATGTTTATTTTAAATGCGAAATATTACTAGATAAATATGTGCTTGCAAAATAAATAAAAATTTAACGTTTTCAACGTTTTCTTTTTTTTAATATTATTATATATTTTATGTAATTCATAAGATAATGAAGATTCGCATAAATATGTACATACATTTGTTGCGTGCGGGGCCCGCGATGACGGCGGGCCCGCAGCAGCA